>JAQJVL010001785.1:135000-145550 GCA_035578905.1 Stictocephala bisonia
CAGAGGACACAATTAAAATGTGACCTCTAGAAGCTCAGGCAATTCTGTTCTCTTAAGAAAGTCAAGTTAAAAACTTAATATTCTAAAAAGGGCCATAATCATTATTTTAATTTGACATTGGTCTTATGGAGAGTAAAATCAAATTCGGCAGCAAATATAGCAGACTAAACGAGTAAAATAAAACATTACTTCCAAAGTGATTGTACATACGATGATTTTATCATTTGTAAACATTTTCGTTTGAAGTTCAAAACTCGTAATATAATGTTGGATGGAAGTCAAGGTTCAGAGGTTGTGTAAGGGTGTCAGGATTGTCAGTGGGCTGAAAATCAGACCAACACTACGTGGTTCAGATTCCACGTAAAGCTGCAGGTCATTTAGTTGCCAAAGCTATCGGACTATTAATAAATAGCTATTTCTGAGGAACATTCGACCTTAGTTAGTAACAATGACTACACTCATCAATCTACACTCATCACACTCAGTCACTCCTCATATTCGCCCATATCTTGTCGATCGGCGTCTTAATAGTAAATAATGAATAATGTATACCTTACTAAGTAGCTGTTTCATATTTTAAAAATAACTCTTTGATTGATATAACGGGACCATAGAAGTTAATTTACATAACAAACCAATAACTATCAAACACCCACAAGGCCGTTGGTGATAGCTTATGTATGGTTGGGTTACACTTGTCAGCGGCTTGACTTACTTGGAAAACTATAATAAGTCTACAACCTCACACTTAAATATGCATTTGGAAGTTATACAGAGATAGGTTTCATTTCTTGAAAATTAAAGTCTTTATAATTTTACGAAGGTCTTAGAAATACGAAATAAAACTATATTATGATAGCTTTATTCAAATTACAATTGCGTTAACATGCCCCTTACTAATGTATTTGTGTGTTACTTCTGAGTTTTTGATTTATTGCTGATGTTCACGTGTTTTAACAAATCTTCAAGTACCAACCTTCCACGAAGTACATAGAAAGTTGTAATTAATATCCTTTATGGGGAACTATTAAAATTGAAGCCACCAATTATAGCCACCTCAAGAGATAATCATGATTTTTCTAATGAATACCAATGTTTCTCTTGATTTCAGTGTTTACTAGTTATGAGATAGTTATGAGTCCTTGTAAATAAAGACATTTGATTTAGATCGATTTAATCAGCATTTCTTGTTCGAGATTAACTGATGGAAATACCTACTCATTCCCAGGGGTTAGTTCTTCGAAAGTCTAATATAAAAGTAAAATTTACAAACTTCTTACGAACTCCACATACCGCAAAGTGACCGAATCAATGTAATTTATCTTATATTATTTCTGAAAATACAACACTTATCAATATCAAGCAATGCTTTTTTATTGATATCTTTACGCAATGTATGTTTTTTTTATACAAATGTATATTAATATATTAGCCATTATATTATGTAATATGTATATTACACAAATAATGGCTAAAAATGTTGACATTTATTTCTTTCACATTACAAACGATGAAGCTTACTGTAGAATATAAAGAAAACTAAAATTAATTTATAAACTTACAAAAATCAATTATAATACAGTATTAGTAAGCTTGTTTATGTTGGCTAGTCAGCGTATTATAAAAGTTCATAGAAACTATTTTGCACGGGCCACGGCCTGGGCGCGATCTCGAGTTGATATAAATTTGGCTATTGATTTTTTTTGTTAGGAAAACTCTAAATCAGTTTGACCATTGATGATAAATATTATAGATATTTAAAAGGAAAATAAACAAATAAAATAAAAAAAATCATCGTAGAACCTTAACTATTGCGTGATAGACTTATGTAGATTCAAGTCAAGTTTATAATAAACTTTAATAATTTCAACAGAGGGCAGATATATTTGGCAAAAACTGAATGATATTTGATAGATATTAAACTTTTTAATAATAATTCATTGACATCAAATAAATTAAAGACGCAACTAATATGTTTAATTTTTGTAAACAACTGAATGCAACCCTAACATTTAATCGTTCCTTCAGAAAGTTCAATTCCTACTACACATAATTTACACAGTACTTATTTTAAATTTCGTTAATAAATCGTTTATGCTTGGATTTTTATTTATTTTATTTCTGTAAAATACAAAATCCCAGATATTACTTGTACTGATTACAGGATACAGATAGTTCACCGCGCTGCAGCTTTGAAGTACGTGACTTAGGCGTTGAACAATAACACTCACTCGCTTCGGCAACAGTTCCTCTGACGTATGACTGGTTTGATGTGGACTCACAATCATACTGTGGGTTGTGTATATTTACACCACTGTTTGTCGCTCAACTCATGTGAAACAGTAGCCCGTCAATGGATCTTTTGATTACAATTCCACATCGACCTTTTTTGAACCATTTTTTCTGTACCGGTACTATTATTGGGTAGCCAGTGACCGAGCGGTTTAGGATGTCAGGACTTCGAAACTGAGTTTGAGTTAGCCAAGATTCGCCAAGTTAGCCAATCCTGGCATTGACAGTAAATAAAAATCAGTAATATTCACCTCGTACTGTGCTGGTTCTCCCCCTTACTCTTTGATCACAAATCAAAAGTTCCCCGCACAGATCAATAGTCTATTGGGAATATGGGTAGATTAAGGTTAGAGATGAGATCGGCCTATCCTTGAAAAATGAGAAAAATGCAGAGATGATATTTATAAGATGTAAATAATAATAATATGGTAGGATAATTTTTTATATTTATTTGTTTTTTAAGGAGATGCCGATCCTCCTTCTTAACACTATCGGTCTGTGTGAGGAACTTATCCAGACAGAGTAAGGAGGCGACAGTAAAAGGTGGATATTACTGATAAGTCTTCCAGTCCAGGCTGGATTCGAACCAGCGCAATCTCTAACCCAAGCTCAAAGTCATGACGCCTTAGACCACTCGGCCATCGGCTCGCCTAATTGGCACTAATTCCTAATTAACATATACACAGTATATATAAAGCGTACACCTGTTTTATATTATTTTTTTAGCACAGTGTCCCCTTGCAATACTTTGTGGAACTAACTGTATGTAACGCTGTAACAACTTTCGGGATCAACCAGGTTTAAAATCATCACTTTGCAAGAATTTCAAATATTAATTAATTAGCTTGAGGTAAAAGATAAGCACAACAATGAGTTATTCCTGAGTTTTATATCAATTAATTATTCAAGGGAATAACTAGTATTATTCCGAAAGATAGTAATGACCTTCAATTACAATAATAATCATGGATTAAAATATTTAATTTAAGAGTGTTTTTAGGCTAATAAAAATATTTTAAAGAAACAACTTATGAGAATGAAAGTATTTTGATATAACTTACTTTGTGTTTCATGATTTTTAGTGTCAATACTAAAAACATTATTTCGATTAATTGCATCTCATTCACAAAATAAAACATTTAACAAATGAAAATTAAGGTTCAATCCAATCCTGGGAGGAAAATATGTCTATATAAATAAAACAGTGTTTTCCTTGCTTACGGACTATCATTTGAATCTATAATACTACATCGATGTCTTCGCAAGGAGATACTGAAACGCAATTTGTTTGACAGATGGAGCATCATAATTCTTCCAACAGGAATAAAAGATGAATATAGAGTGTTGAATATTCTATCAGACAAATTGACTTTAGCGTTAGCTGCATTTTAGGTTTCTTTATTTGGAATTTTATAGCAATCACAAGATAATCACTTGCCAGTGGTGGGACCGGAGGGTTTCGAAGTTATGGGAAGATAGCGACATCAAGAAACGGCGTGGCTGTTCTTTGGATGAGTGACCGGC
The DNA here is from genome assembly GCA_035578905.1 of Stictocephala bisonia. NCBI lineage: Eukaryota > Metazoa > Arthropoda > Insecta > Hemiptera > Membracidae > Stictocephala > Stictocephala bisonia. The sequence goes on from JAQJVL010001785.1 coordinate 138,817, forward strand.
GGGTCATCCCTTCCTCGCACGCAGCTCACCTAAGTCACTGGTGGTTCAGAAGTCAGATTAAGTGTTATAACGGACTCCTTAGTCCTAACTTCACCTGGTAAAATAAGGCATCCTTTCACTTTTATTACTTTCTCCTTCGATTTCCTCTAAGAATTTTTCGAGATGGTTTTTCTTTATATGGATGGCAGTTTATATGGTATGAGATGTACACTAGTGAAAGGCTTGTAGGTGAAATGTGAGGTATATGGAGACAGGAAACAAGCCAGGAAATTCTTACCCTATGATCCTTTACTACAATAGTAAAAGGATCATCTTCTTCCCCGTCACACTCCTTTCCTTCATATTTCCTTTGATGCTGCCTTAGGAGTTCATCTGCCAGGAGCTGTCGGGAGCATTTCCTCTAACATATTCAGGCTGTGTGCTGTTTCCACAGTCTTCATCACCGAACAGGTTTACCGGTAGCGTGCTAAATAGTTTCAATGCATATTGATATTTATTTAGCAATCTTCCACCTAATATAATGTTCCACCTTATTGTACTGTTTAAGAATTCAGCTTCAGTGTAACAAAGCAAATATGAAACTACTAAAGACTTTAGCATGGAAGTATATTAGACATATTTGTGCCAGTAATTTGTTTAAGTATTAAGGTCTGTCACTTCTGCTGATTTAAACTGTTTTACGTTGACACAGAACAATACTAGCGCCTCATTACTGAACCCCAAAAATAGCTATTAATAACAGAAACACTGGATGAGAAATCTAACCGTGTATATAAAATAAATAATAAATAAATTGTGTTGTCAAAATTACATTTATATCGATGTAGGTAACATAAATTTAATCCAAACGTGGGGAGAATGTAGCTGATGCAGATGACTGTGATGTCATTCAGCACTTCACCCCTGACGACACATCATCACGTCCGTCATCCCTCCGCATCGTCAGCACAACACTCAGCCCTAGACCACTTGGGGTCCCCAAGGGTCTCTAAGGAAAAACCTGTGAAATGGTACGTGTTCAGTAAAACTCTAGAAACTCTGTTTCTTCAATTTTCTGATAAATTAATTTTAAAATCTATTCTTCTTTCTTGTAACTTTTTTGTACAAATATGTTTACCCATCGTATATTATGATATAAAGTATAATAAACAAGGTTTCAATTTTTATTCATGAAACAGAACCAGCTTTTACCATGATAGAAAACGTATTGTAGTACAAATGGAAAAATGAATGAATCAAAATTGTAGGACAAAACATTTTACAAAATTCATATCTTAAGAGCTTTAAAGGAATACGGTGTCCTGTAAATGTACGTTCCATTAGGTCGCAAGTTTACAATGTGGGGAAATGTCATACACGTTACACTTGACACGCCTCCCCACCATCTCTACGTACCTAAATCATTGTCCAAATACGAGGAAAAGTTCTTAGTATTAATAGAAACTTATTTCATTAATATATTTTTATGTTACAAATAAGTGCTTAAAATCGATCAAAGGAAATATCTAATATGTAAATTTAAAGTTACAGAAATCAAAAATACAAGGCGTGAAACGTCCAGTATTATGGAATATATTTCTCAAAATTTAGAACACTTTTAAGGGTTACCCTTTTGTATGTTTGATCATAACAATCTTGAAAATTAAACATAAATAAACGACTCATAGCATCCTTTTCACTAACTCATACAAAAATACACTTCATAGCGTTAAATAGGTCGCAGAAACGATAATCATGGCTGACTAAATGAAACATAATATATAGCCCAGGCATTAATTTACTGCATTGTACAGTCAATACTAACTGTCAACCTGTCGTCATGCCGAGGGGTTAACAATGATTTGATGGCTGATGATGTTTGCTTTCCAAGTTGGGTTTGTAACGTATCAGATTGGTCTTTGATGTATCGTACCTGAGATATTATGACCTTTCGTATACATATAGTATAGTATTGATAGAAACTAGGAATAGAATAGTATAGAAAACTCGTATTCCTATAAGAAAATTGTAAATAGAGTTTTACACAATTCAATTTATCACTCACTAACATTTTAAAGAAAACAGAAGTTATATATTGGTATAACAAACGAGTTTTCATGTTTACAATCAAACAGGATGTATAGTTAAATAATCTCTGTACATTATTAAGTTGGAGGGTCTTTTTCAGTAATGCTACAATGTCATTCTCTCGAGACCAAGAAAATTGAAACATCACTAGATGTTTAAGTATCAAGGGACGGCGGTGTTAGATCACGTATCAACGTCACTAACTCGGTGTCAAGAGATCGAATCTTCGAGGAACAGTTTTGAGTCATGCTTCGTATGTAGACCACAAGTTATATTAAGATTTACAAATTATTTGAATGTTCAAGGAAAAATCATATGGGTAGACAGTTTTACATAGAATCACGCGAACTTAGGTGTAACCATAGATAGTGTAGTCGTCTTGATTGGTTAACATTCAACTAAATTTATTACGAATTAAGTGAAATGCAATGCTGTCCGATGGAAATACAGTGTACCTTGCTTCTTGAGCTCTACTAAACATATATACATGTTGACACGTTAGTAAACTTCGAGACTATCTAAACATTAGACCTGTAGTGTTGTATTAATTATAAATACGTCTTTTAATTGACTGGATTTTTGTGGGTGTCAAGCTTGAAGCACTAAGTCTCACCGTCTCTCATGGCCACAATTGAAACTGATTTTCTTGCAACTGCCCACCCACCCACCCATACACGTACGTTGGTATTGACCCACCTACCCACCCATGCACGTACGTTGGTATTGAACCACTCGCCCACCCATACACGTACGTTGGTATTGACCCACCCGCCCACCCATACACGTACGTTGGTATTGACCCACCCGCCCACCCATATACGTACAGTGTTACTTACTTAATACTTAATAATTACGTGTGGCATCAAATTAGTAATTAAATGTTATTTATAAGACAATACAATTTTAATGCATTTAAAAAACTGCACTCTGCTTCCAGATGTTTTTATTAGTGAACAAATAATTTTCTTATTCATTCCACAAAGTATTTATAAAATATCTAACGTGAGTATCCAACTGATAGATTTCGGTTGAAGTGACCTACATTGAATACAAGATTTTATAAACAACATTTTTTTGGGTAACGCAACTCTCTTGTAAACAATAAACTACTTCTCCAACTGTTTAGTCCTTCTAAGGGGTTTAATAAGGGTCAAATAGCTATGTATACAAGATCAAACAGTAATAGACCCCATCAAATGCAGTACTTACTATGAGTGGCCTTCATCTCTCAATTAAACTACCTTACAAAATTATCACATATCTTTTATACGTATCACACAGAATTAAAGAATGTAGGCTGCACATCTCTAAACATAAGTGAATATGTATTTTAGTGTCATGCCCTGCCTTGAATTCCTATCTAAGGTAAAGTGGCAGAGAGGACTCTCTGTTATTAACCTCGCCTTAAAAAATAAAGATAATTTTCACTTCATTCCAATTGTATAATAGAATAGAATAGAATAATTTTTTTTTATTTTGCCAACAATTACAACATTTACATTATAATTTTTACAGAACAGTTAATACAAGTTATTATAAGCTAATTAAATTTAAACTAAGGCAAAATAAAATAGGGATCCCCTAGGTATCCTGTGTTGGGATCGCCATCATTTGAATGAAATTATAATACAATTGTGCACTGGCAGCAAGACCGTTGCTAACAGATACAGAAAAGTAAAATAACATATTCATCTGATTATTTCATATTTTCTGTGAAAAAAAAAATAAAAATAAATAAATAAAAATAATCAAGTACATTAATAATTAACTGATCCATGAACACACACACACACACACACACACACACACACACACACACACACACACACACACACACACACACACACACACACACACACACACACACACACACACACACACACACACACACACACACACACACACACACACACACACACACACACACACACACACACACACACACACACACACACACACACACACACACACACACACACACACACACACACACACACACACACACACACACACACACACACACACACACACACACACACACACACACACACACACACACACACACACACACACACACACACACACACACACACACACACACACACACACACACACACACACACACACACACACACACACGCGCGCGCACGCACACACGCACGCACGCACGCACGCACGCACGCACGCACACACGCACGCACGCACACACGCACGCACACACACACACACACACGCGCGCGCGCGCGCACGCACACGCACACGCACGCACGCACACACACACACACACACGCACACACACACACACGCGCGCACGCACGCACGCGCGCACGCACGCACGCACGCACGCACACACACACACACACACACACACACACACACACACACACACACACACACACACACACACACTCACACTTACATACATACACATACATACACACATACATGTATATATGTATATATACATAACTTCATATTCAAACACATATAAACACAATATATACTGATTATCTTTATATTTATACCCAATTTTCATCAAATTTTATTGAAAAAGAACTAATACAAGATAATAAAATAAACTATCTGAGAATATCGTGGTTTAGACCGACACCTGAAAATATAAGGTAGCTTTCATATTTGAACATACGTTTTATGTAAATTTAAATGTAATTCTTGATGAAACATATACATCAGTTGCGTGCCTTGTATCTTCATAAAATAATCTTCTATACTCAAGCAGCTCCCACGTAGGGAGTTTTTATAAATCAATATGAAAAAGAAAAAAAGCGATTATTTCCAATATCTAGTGTTGTTTCCTTTATACTTAGAAATAAACACTTAAAAATAGTTTAAGTGATCATGTTAAAAATTGCTATATGATAACATTTTATTTTTATTCCTCATGTCAGCGTGGCTCTTGATTAATACATTTACAATCATCAATGTTATGTACGAGTTCAGTTTACATTTTGACTGACACTGCTGTAAGTGACTGACAAGTTTCAGGTTATCAAGTCTCGTCACAATATCTATTTATTTTTAAACATTGAACTTAAAACACATGGTTTCTTTTTCATACGTTTATTTTATTTAAAACTTTTAAATAATGCAGTAAATACGCCGAAAATTAAAGATTGTAAGTCTTTGTACATTATTAAGTGTTGGAAAAAGAAGGTACGTATTTCAGTGTTTTTTGGTTTGATCAAAGAGAATAACAGTAATTTATTAAAAGATCTCATTCTTTTTCTTTTTACAAATGTGTAAATATCTCTCTTTGATATTTTTTTGAGTAAATAATATGTAACTTATATTAATAAAAGCTTCTGGTAATAAATAGGCTTAAATGTATTTATTATTTATACATATAATACCCCCGAATTGTAAAATTTATAGTTGCGAAGAGAGTACGTTTTTCTCTATACTGTACGTAGTTCCTGTAAAATGACTTGTCACATTTTAATAAATTAAATATTTGTTTTAAGCATACGTCTTGAAAAATGATAAGAATACATAGATCATGAATGGTCAAAGAACAATGTTTACACAAGATAGTGAAATAAATTGTTTAAAGATTCATTGAATTGATCTTCAGCGATATATTAAAAAGAGGTCTTGTTAAAAAACGTTCAAAATAAGGTATGAAGTATTACAAGAAGAGTAGTGCACTCTTCACTAAATTCAATCAAAGTTGGAAAAAAACATTATTCAAAATCAATATATCGTAATTTTTTTCCTTTCATAAATTTTGAAGAGCTTCCAACTAAATTCATCCTAATAAATCTTCCCATTTCTTTGGCATTGATACCGAGACTGTATCCAATATTAAAACTCACCGCAGGTAAATCAAACCAGTTTTTCATTACGTTGCCATAAATTTCAGCCAAGGATTTTCTTCCACAACTAGCTCTCTCCCTTTCCCTCTTTTTTCTTTTCTTGTGAATGTACGGTAGAAGATATTGGACTTTTCAAATAAAATATGTAGTTTCTTTTCCTTTGAACCATTGATTTAATTAAACGTTTAAATGGAAGAATTATTCGTTGAAAAATATTTACGGTATTTATGTTGCAATATTTTATTATGTTTTTGTAATCTAATTTCGTAAATTAAGTCAATATTATGATAGGCTATTCAAGAGGAAATTTGTAGAACTCTCGTTTTATTTTGTAATAATTAAGTAAATTTGCAACAACTAAGATTAGTAATTGAATCTGCAACAACTAACCCTCATGTTGTCGCGCCTTTCTGTTAAACTCGTTTTTATTTTTGAGTTACTTTAATTTAAATACATTGTCAATTTATTTAGTTTTATTCAAATTGAATTATTTTATGAGTTCTCTTGTTAGTATCTCAGGGTCGTTTACAGGTAAATCGGTGGAACTAAGTAGTACATTAAAACAAAAGTTACTTTACAAAATTATCTTTATTACATTTTTTAAAATATTCATGAATGATTTACTTCTCAATACTTTGACTATAACAAGAATTTAAGTAATGAATTTAAAGGAATTTTACAATTTATAATTCTAAAGCTTAACTAAGACTTAGCTTTGCACATTGATGTTCTTGAAGCTGTATATAAAAATTCAATCTAAAAAACAAAATAACTTATTGATTCTTCTTTATTGACTTTACTGTTAACTGTTTAAATGATTTAATTTGTTTAACT
>JAQJVL010001786.1:0-90827 GCA_035578905.1 Stictocephala bisonia
CAGTTTCATTCCAGCACCTTAACTAATAAAATAACTATTAATGTAGCTACTACCAGTATATTGCCGACTAGATGAGTACCAATATAAAATGTACTGCCATGGATTTGATTTATTATTCATTTTGTTTTGAGTTTTTGTTGGCGTTTACGCTAGAGATGGAAATTACAGTTACTTTTTCAATAAACTGTAACAGAATTCTATTATGTTCTGATGATGTGTTATAATAATCTGTTATTTTTGTAACCTGTTACTCTCGACGCGTTGATGTTCCAGACAGTTATTCTGTTTCTGTTATAGCCTGACGTTACTTAACGGCTCGAAGCCTCGTTACGGTCTAGGTATCGTTCCAAGTTACCAAATGTTATGAAGTTGAAGTAATGCCGTAAGTTACGTTGCGATAATGAGTTACGGTCGTTGCAGCTTTGCTTGACATTACAGATTTACCACTCAAAGTTCATTCTGTTATCGATTATTTAACTTAACATGCAAGAGTCTTAAGTTTTTTTCTTAGTTCTTTGGTTAGTGATGGGATTACCTGTTCTTTAAAGTGAAAAGTGATAACCGTTCCTTCTCACTTGTAAGACCTGTGATTTCAAACAGTGATTCCGCTCTTTTCGCTCCAACCGTGAACGTCAAATCACAGACCTACAGCCTACTACACCAATCGGGATGCTTCGATATTATGTATTTGAGGTGATCCAAACTTTATTAACCAAGCGAACTAAATAAATAGTTTTAGAGTGTGTTGCCTGCTTACTTCATTTCAGTGTTTTCATTTTTTGAAAATTAAAAGTTAAATACTCTACTCGAAAAAACTAGTACTCAAAATTATGTCGACTCGACTCAATTCCTAAAATTGCTACTCGCAAACCCCTAATACATATACAGTGGTATGGTCATACCTGCCCACCCATACACGTACTGTGGAATGGTCCCACCCGCACACCCATACATGTACTGTGGTGTTATGGACGTACCCGCCTACCCATACACGTATTGACCCACCTGCCCTCCCATATAAGTACAGTGGTATGGTCCAACTCGCCCACCCATACATGTACATATTGATTATCAATTAATAAATTATAAAACAAATTATTTCAGTAAATTGGATAAGTGGGTGATACTTTTAACATTTAAAATAACCTAGTATTTTATCAAATATTTTGTTGTTCTAGTTAATTTGTTTAGTCAGTAAGTTCATTGTGTTTTCTTTTTGTGCCAACTATATACAAGGTGGGAAAAAATATGGAAACTTTCACAATTTTTTTATGACTTCACTTGTAAAAGTGAAATCTTGTACATCATCATGGTTACAAAGAACATACGTTTTGACGCCATTGTATATTTAATTTTGACACCAGCGACATTTAATCTTCTCAGAGGATGGCCCACAAAGAGTTGAACGAAAATCTTCAATATAAGCCTAAGTCGAGTTTGGTATCAAATGAAAGGTCTATTTAATAGAAATTAATTGCTGCAAACTGGAGTTTGAAAGGTTTACCTTTTTCAGAGTAGCAATCATTTGAATTTCAAAGTAACTAACTTAAACAATATTATTTCTCCATTATTTAACAGTTCCAAGTAAATTATTCTGATCAAAAATTATACTTAATGGAACACAAATACATTTATGGGTGCCAATCCCGTCATCACTTGCTACAATTGTGAGGTAAGCTCGGCCTCGTCGGGGAGAGTTCGGCCTGCAGCCTCACCAAGGCATTGTGCTACAGCTCCATTTATGGATCTCTGCATGTATCCTCGTGAGGAAGATCAGCTTACTGATAGCCAGGACTGTTAACCAGTTTGACCATGAATTTAGGTTTATGGTGCAGTGGAGCCCCTAAACATAGGACTTTCTAAAATCTGATGTTAAATTAGTATTTAAGAGAAGAATACCTTTAATTTGATACCCTACTCGAGTATTAGTTTGACATCACCCAATTTTGGGTTGTTGAGCATTTTTTTAGGGGAGGGGGCAGAGCCCTTAAACTTTGTCTCTTCCAAAATAAAATGATATGATGTTATTTGGGAGACAAATACCTACAGTTTGATACCCCTTTTTGAGCGTTCTATTTTAGTATTACTCTTCTTTTTTTCAGAGTTTTTTTTTTGCATACACTTCTTATTAATTACTCTTTTCAAAATCTAATGGTATATTTGGATTCAGAAGAAAAATAGCTTTAATTTGTGATATCAGATTTGAGTAGATAAGTTCAGTTTTACAAAATGCTATTTTCCCAAAAATTTCAGTTTTTGGGCCCCAAATTTTTAAGTTTTTAAGCTGAAATTCATGGTTATCCTTATAGTGCATGTTTGTTACGTGTGTAGAAATGTGAAGGTTTGAAACTTTTACTTGAGATTTTCCTCAAGTTAGGTCAAAAATACTACATTTTGTGATTTTCCCATAAGAAATACATTGGGGCAGTTTTGGGGGTAAAAAAAGGCTGCCATTTCAGAACTATGAAGAATTTTTCAAATCCCTTCTTATTGCACGCCTACAATATAAGACCAATCATCCTAAAAAATGTCAGCGTCGAAGGTTTAGTGGTTTTCGAGAAACAGTGATCAGTGAGTGAGTGGTATTTGGTTTTTATATAAAGATATTATGTATTGTATTCTTTTTCACATTAAATTTTTTACCATTTTTCTATAATATTTAATATTTTTATGTGTTTGTGTTGTTTATAGTGAGCGAGAGTTCAGCAAAGGAAAATTGGTATTACACTTATTTTAATCGTTCAGTCAAATTGTAAGAAAAGAATTAATAATTAGTTGTTGATAAGAAAATAAAAATTTATTTTGCATAAAACCCCTATTAATCCCTAAGAACAATGAGAATTTAATGTGGACTAAAGGTTCTAAAACATAATGTATAGATTGCTAGCTAAATATAAATAAATTAGCTATGCTGAGCAGTTTGCAGTTGTGTAGATTGTGGTTTTGTCAGTCTAATAATAATCATGTACTGTATATTTTATTTAATGTTATGTGTTACTGAAATGTATCCTAAGATAAATACAAATAATATACTTAACTAAATGTTTTTAATCTTCTAAGTTAAAATTCATAGTTGTACGGTGATTAAATATACATAGTGATACCATTAGATATAATTTTTGTTTTGAAATGTAAACATTATAGAAGTTAACTAATAATGTTCCAAGAAATTTATAAAAAATCACAGGCCTTTATGGATAGATAAAGGCTTAAAGGACTTGTACACTGAATACTGAACTTATATGGCCTTTTAGTAATAACAACTGCAGTTGGTTGTTTGATGAAACAATTGTATATTTTTGAACAGAATTGAGTTTGTTGAAAAAGGTGTAATTTCCTATGGATTTATATCGTAATCTTCAGATTTTTTATGGATTTTGGAAATTGTATCACAACAACATGATGATTATTATTGGTTTCCAGGTTCTACATGTTTAGCAAGCCTGTGGACATAAATGAAGTGCCCGACTACCTAAACATTATCAAAGAGCCAATGGATCTAGAAACAATGATGACCAAGATAGATTTGCATAAGTATAACTGTGCTCAAGACTTCCTCAACGATGTTGAACTCATCTGTGCCAATGCTTTAGAGTACAACCCAGACAGGTATCTAAAACACTTTGTTGCCTGAAATACAGTATGATAATGTAAATTTTGCTCAAAATAAACAGTAATTTTTTTCAAATGAATATATTAAATCATATTCTAAGGTGGAATTATATACCATCAAACTTAGTACATAATAGAACCCCACTGACATAACCTAAAATATTTTTATTCACAGAAATATAAAATGTACTTTCACTGTCCAACAGGGATCCAGCAGATAAGTTAATTAGGCATAGAGCATGCTATTTACGAGATACAGCCTATGCTCTCATCAAAGCAGAGATGGATTCAGACTTTGAGGAGACATGTAGAGAAATCCGAAAATCGAGAATAGAAAGAGGTGCAGTAGTCGACAAGTTTGCACCAGAGTTCATTCAGACTGCAGCTATGGTAATTATTGACTTATTTTTATTCTCTAAATAATCCTCACCTAAAAGGCATAGTAATCATGATGTGTAGAGCTCTGTATTTTATTGTATTTACAAATTTTTTAAATTACTATATTAATCATTTATCTCTGCAGAATACACAAAATTAACAATTTTTAAACTTGATAGAAGAATCCAATGTTTACGATTTCATTTCGCCATTTCTTTAGTTGGCGTCTGTCAGTAAACTGTTTGTTTACATTCTGGTTTGAATTACTTTATGCAATGTTTTATTAGAATAGTTAGTGAAATAATTTAGAATTTATTACAATATATATAAATAATGTATGATTGATAAAATTATAATAACAGGCTAAGAAATTTATGAATACACAATTTTATAACATGTTACCATAGAAACATCAATTTTCGGTAAAATGCACTATTTTAAGTTTTATCATTATAAATTCCTATAATAAACCCTATAAACTGTACATTTTCTGAAAGTTTATAAAATTTGGAAAAACTTGTATATCTTGGAATTGTGAATTGACTAGTATGTATTACATTTTCAGGTAGGGTCCCCCCCCCCAAAATTCTTTTTGGTAAAACTTTTTTTTATTTTATAAGAGGAAAAAAGTAAATAAGTGTTTATACTTATGTTATTTATTTTATATAAAAACACAGAATCTTACAAGTAAAATGATATAAAATAATACTAAATCTAAGGATCAGAAGTATTTTTAATTTTTTTTTTTTTAATATCCTTGCAAAACTAGGAAAATTGGGCTGCCAATAGAGGGTTTTTAGTTGCCAGTAGTTGGGTTAATAAAAATAGTTTTTTTCAATTAACTAAATAGTAAAAATATTTTTGTTCTTCAATTAATTATATTATCATTTGTTTTTGCTGTTTATCTCTGACATACGACAATTACATCAACCTCTAAATTACAATTACTCAACTACAGTAAATTAAATTTAGTTGTGGTAATTTCAATTAATTGTTGTGATTTGTTTTTTAGTAAGTTTTATTACTAAACCAGACCTAAAATGGCAGGTTATTTTTTAATTTTCTCTAGACTTATAAGTTTTGTAATTTCCTCAAGTTAAATTTAAATTGCATACTAATTTGTGCATTATATTCCATTTAGCTAAATTTTATACTTTTTAAACTTAAAATAAATACTTTCTTTGTGCCAAAAATGTAAACAATCATAACCTGAGAATAAATAAAATGTTACTAATTCTCTAGTTATCAGAAATATTGTTTGTTATTTTATAGATTTTTAGGGTCTATTAACTATGTTTCACATAGGAGAAATCGCCAAAATACTATGCATTGTTTTTACTGACTAATTCCACATAATTTGTTGATTCATTAGAAAAGTTTTCTGAGACATTCTAAGAAAGTACTTAGAACGGAGAACCGGGAACTGATTTCAGTAAAGAACCGAATCAGAACTGACAAAAAATGGAACCGACCCATCACTAATATAAATAACCATAAACACTTTACTTGTAAACCCAGGATATTTAATTTGATTGATGCTCAAATGATTAAAAATAATAAATAAGCAAACCCTTATGAGAAGTTTTCTTTCTTATCATAAGCATCAAGTTGATGTCTTAGCATGAAGTTATCATTAGTCAAAGGTTTCATAGATAATGAAGTAGAGTCAGCCAACTTTCCTGGTTGCAACATTCTGTTGTGGGCCACTGTTTTACAACACACTCTATGTTGTGATTTATAATAATATTCCTTAGAGATGCAATTTGTGGCATTCAGATCAGTAATTTATACCTGTTCATATAGCCTCCCTAAGGAATATTGACTGTACCCTTGACAGGGTGCCCCCTTTAGTGAGGAATTACGAATCATTGTTCAAAAAAGTAAGTCACCTGATGTTCATGATGTCATGCTGATGTCCTATCTCTCTAATATACTACGTCCTTATTAAGTGATTCATTTAAATGGCCTTTCGATTGTCAGCCTATAATGTAAATCTGTCCCTCCGACTGCCACATTAAGATGGACCAGTGAGGTTTTACTGTATATATATATTTGATAAGTTTAAAAAATTACTTTTGTGTTTATGCTTTCATTGATTGGACGAATAGATTGTGAGTATATTTTTCATTTCTCTATGTTTGGACAGATAGAAGATAATTATTCTTATTTTCCCAGCTGTCAAGTCTCTCAGTCTTCGTGTGCATGTTCATATTAAATATTCATACTGTGTTATAGTATATACGGAGCCCAGTACAAAGTTATTTTAAGCCCCCTTATTTCATTTAATCCTGATGCAAAATATGTACCATCTTTTGGTGTTTTTTCCCTTAAGAGTTCCACAACCTAAAAAAATATAAGATTTTTTTAAATAGAATTTTATTATTTTTATCAATATATTTACATTTATTTGGTCTCACTGAAACTTCTAGTAGAAAACCAAAATATAAATATATAAAATGAATAAGTATTCAAAAAAACTTGACAGACATTTTTTAATGTCTGTCAAGTTAAAGTATATTTAAAAATGTACTTTAACATTAAAGTACATTTTTAAACCAAAGCATCTATGAACCACTGTGTTTTATACAACTTCGAATATGCCATACATCTATCATCCCAAGAATTCTAAGATACATTCATTATAATCAATGTTTTTGTAAAAATTACAAATAACATTAATCAGTAGAAAACCAACTCCATTCCCTTCATTTTGTGTTGAAGATGACAAACAAATATGTCTTACCTTACCTTACCTCCTTGGCCATTGAAACCCTAGTTGGTTTTTGGCCTCGCCAACAATGCCTCTCCATTCTGCTCTGTTCTTCGCTGCCTCAGGTGTAGTTCCCAATTTGTAAATATCTTTGAGGACCTGATCTCTCCATCTAAGTCTTGGCCTGCCAAGGGGTCTTCTACCGTCTGGGTTCGATCGTTCAATATAATTAATAATGGAGGTATTTTCTCGCCTCCACACATGTCCAGCCCACCTTAGTCTTCTACTTTTCACTAATGCTACTATATCTGGGTGAGTGTATATTTCTCTTAATTCTCTGTTCTTTCTTATTCTCCATACATCTCCTTCGCATACTGGACCAAACACTTTTCTTAATACTCTATTTTCAAATAAAATAAGCTTCTTCTCATATTCCTTTGTCAGTGACCATGTTTCAGCTCCATATAGTAACACAGGGAGGACTAGTGTATGGTAGATTTTGATCTTAGTTTTCCTAGACAATATTTTGGATTTAAGTAATTTCTCTACTGCCCAATAAGTCTTAGAGGCTAAGACTAGTCTATTTTGAATTTCGTTTTCCTCTTTTATGTTTTGTGCTAGCTTTATGCCAAGGTATTTAAACTCTTCGACTTTTTCAAATTCCCACTTGTCCACTTTAATATTTTGTATTCTATTCATTCCCTGTCTTCTGGTTATATGCATACATTTAGTCTTATCCTGGCTTATTTCTAATCCCACCTTTCTGGTTTCTTGAATGAGCACTTTTGCTAAATTTTCCAGATCTGTTCTACTTTCAGCAAGAAGAGCAACGTCATCCGCAAAAGCTAATACATTTACTTTTGATCCAACATAGATCCCAGCTCTTAAATCTTTTGTCTTCCTGAGTGCATCTTCTAAGACTAGGTTAAAGAGTAGAGGATTTATGCTGTCATACGCTTTTTGAAAATCTATAAATAATAGGTGAACATCCTTATTAAACTCCCAATATTTTGAGAGAGATTGTTTTATGGCAAATATTTGGTCTATAGTAGAGCGACCTTGAACAAATCCTGCTTGATGGTCTTTAATATTTTCTTCTATATACTCTTTCAGTCTATTTAAGAGGATTTTTGATAGTACTTTATATGCTGAACTTAGAATAGAAATACCTCTATAATTTTTGCACTCTGTCTGATCACCCTTTTTGAAAATAGGTGTTATTAGTGCTTCGTTCCAATCATTGGGTATTGTTTCTTTTCTCCACACTTCTAATATTAATCTATGCATACAACTTAATAGCTCTCTTCCACCAATTTTGAATATTTCAGCCGGAATGCCATCATTCCCTGGGGCTTTATTGTTGTTTAGTTGTCTTACGCTTTCTTCCACCTCTTTAAGCGATGGTTCATCTACTTTTGGTTGCACATGTTGGAAAATTAATTTATTTTCATCTTCTGCTCCTTCTTCTTCGTCAGGTCTTTTATCAGCATTCAGTAGTTGCTCAAAATATTGTTTCCATATGTTAAGAACATTTTTTCTGTCGCAAGTCAGGTTTCCATTTTTTTTCTTTGATGCTGTCTGTTTTTGGGATGTATCCCTTCTTAAAAAATCTTATTGATCTGAAAAATTCCCTTGCGTTGTTATGAGTACTGTCCTCCTCTGCTTTTCTCAGTTGGTCTGTGATATATTTACGTTTCTTCGTTCTTAGTTTTCTAACTACCTGTTTGTTGAGTTCTTTGTACTCCTCCCTATTTTCATTACAGTTGTTTTTGAGAACATCATTTTTCTTTTTCTTCCTGAACTCTATTAAATCTTCGCAACAGTTGGTGAACCAAAGTTTGTTCTTCTGTTTCCTTTGTATTGGTTTTAGTTCTTCCTTCGAAACTTCTGTAATAATTTCTTTAATTTTCCCCCAATACTCGTTTACATCATTATGTCTTACAGGTATAAATTAAATTAAAACTACTTTTATGTTGATAAAGTGAATAGTTAAGAGAATGTTTATTACATTTCATAGGTAGAGCAGCAGAAGCAGTTAAGACTAGCGCAAGATGCAAGTACTCAAGCTACAACAGCAAACACAACAGGTTTGACACATAATTATGTATAAAATGTACAGCTAATTGATTTTTAATGTTCAGTACACTTATATAAAGTTTAATGGCTGGTTTCACCAACCTCGGTTGGTGCGTTTTAATAATTGTTAAGAGAATCAGGTGATATTCTGTGTTTCATCAACAGTGGTTATAGTTATCTGCCGTTAATTGCTCGCTAAATGTGGTTAAATTTACAAGGAGTTTAGAGGTTTAGTTAAAACACTTAACCGTGGTTAAGTAACAATAATCGTCTGCTTTTGTTGACTTTCTGTCTGATACTTTTGCATGGAAAAGAGAATATTACTAATGTTAGATTTATTTTGTCTGCAAAATTTGTTTTTTGACAAATGTTTGTTAGTTGTATAACTAATGAAGATTAAGAGAGTTTTTAGGTAGTTCAAAATGTTAGGCAAAATAAATTAAATATCTTCAGCGATATACATTTTATTTCACCGTATAATTAAAATGTCTTTCTTTAAACATACTGCTTCTAACTTTATCATTCCCACTTCTATTATTGGTTGTAGATGCTGACGCAAATATACATCTGTTTTAATCTGTTAGTGAGTAGTGAAAAGATGCCTTAAGAGGCGGCTGGAATCGGGAAAAATAATACAGTTTTAGCTTTTCTATGAGTAGCGAGTGCCGTATTACACTGGTAGGCGCTCTACTATTGCAGGGCTATCTATGAGGGTTCCAATGAATCATTTCAACAACTCATCAAATGGAGGATGTTGTTAGAAAACTTTGGTCAAATATTAAAGTGAAACATCTTGCGATGTATTTAAAAATAATAAATCTTCCTATAAAAGAGCAGTGTCATCGATGTTTTCTATTTTAATACAAATACTATTTATAATTTGATATTCAGAAGTATATTAGCATGTTGAGTAAAAATGATATTGTAATTAACAGTTTTAAAAATACATTTATTTCAACACTGCCTGAAACTAAATCTTTATGTCCTAAAACATTCAAATTCCAATAAAACATAAGTTAACAATTAAAAATGTAATATGTCACACTGATTTACAAAGTGTCTATTTCTTTAAATATATAAACTATGTAATTGAAATTATAATGTTAACCCTTTCGCTCCCAGGAATTTCATGAGTAGTATATATCAGAAAAACCGGCCTTCTGACACAGGGTATCTCCCAGGATCCCAGGGCCAAATAAATTAGAAAAATTTGCAGCGTACAAAATTTATCTATGATCAAATTTGTATAATTTTTGTATTATGTTTGTAATAACCTAATATACACACTAATGTAAAAAAAAGTATGTTTACTCATCATGAGAGGAAATAATTTAAGAAAGAATTTCTTTTAAATTAATTTTTTTTATTTTTTGCAATTCATCCTACAATAACAATGAATGAAAAAATCCCACTGCATTTAAATTTATATGCCTTGAAACATAATTTAATAATGAACATATTTACAAAAATTCAATTTAAAACAAACACGTACGACGCTGTGAGCAAGAGCAGCTGACTGACGAATCTGTCTAATTACGATTGGCTATATAAAGTTATTTTAACATACTAGTGTGATAAAAATTCTTTAACATTGCAATATAAACATATTTCAAGTTGATAACGTATTATATATTTTATAATTTTTTTTCTAAATGTCCAAAAAAAATTCGGATGTCAGATAAATTAGGAGATACTTCTGACGTCTGAAAAATCAGATGCTGGGAACGAGGGTTAAATATGGTATTGCGTTGGCATGAATTTTTTATTCATTTAATCAGTAAGCACTTTAACTCTTAAAGCGCTGAGCAATTGTATGTAATTTTACAATTAACGCTAGATTTTTTTGTATTTATATTATATTATATATTATATTTTTGTTTTCTTTAAAGTTATATTTTTTTCTATTTTAACCAGTTTATTGCAAGGTTGAAAAATAAATATAATTATGAGATACATTTTTATTCATCAAAATCAATATCGTCCGGGTTAGTCATTTGTGAAAATATTTACAATCCTACAGACTACAACTAGAATATGTAATAATAAAATAAAATTATTTATAACTTAAATAAATGAAACTGGAAAAATAATAAGTAAAGGGCAAATTATTAAAGTTGTTTACTTAAATAAGGTTAGTAATTATGTTTTGAACACACAACAAACGACTGAGCTCTGATGTGCATCGAGCGCTAGCTGTAACTTCGAAAATGGCAGTGATCAGTAAAAACGTCATATTTATTAAAGTCGTTGCCTAGTAACCAGTTCATATGATTCATAACTGAATAACAACCTAAAAATAGTGTTACCTTGAACCGAAGAGCTCGCTGCTGCGTATTTAATTTAATACAAGTTTATAAATATCGACTACCATACTATGGCTCTATAATTTATGTGAATAAAACCCAAAACAACCAACATTTATCAGAGATACGCCATGATTTCTCAAAAATAAACAATGAATCATTCCAAATGAGTTTAGAACAAGAGACATGGAAAGAGGTATACTTTGCTCCAGTGGAAAAAAAGTACAATGTTTTTAATACTATTTTTACTCAATATTTTAATATGTCATTTCCAAAGAAAGTTTTTAAAATTAAGTTAAGAGAAAGGAGCTGGATAAATGATGAGCTTAAAGAGGAAAAGATGAATATTATAGGTTTGTGTAAACTTTCAAGAATTTTTAAAAATAGTAAATTATTAGAAGAAATTAAATACAGACAAAAAGCTTATAAGAGGAAAATAATAGATGCAAAAAACACTTTGTTAATAATAAAATTCAAAATTCCAAAAATGTTCCGCGAACTACGTGGAATATAATTAACACAGAAATTGGCTGTAAAAGAATCAATGTAGATAAAAACATTATAATAAAAGATGGTAGTATTGCACTTACAAATCCCAAACTCATATCAAACATATTCAATGATTATTTTATAAGTATAGCAAATTCTTGTACAAATACGTTTCCTATTGACCATAACAAACTAAATAATAGAGAAGATAGCTCAGTTTTAACTATTAAAAATATTTTCCACTTACAGCCAACAAACACAAAAGAAATTGAGCAAATTATAAATTCTTTCGAAAATAAAAATTCCAGTGGTTATGATGGGGTACCTATGACAGTAATAAAACATTCATATAAATAGCTAAGTCATATTTTGGTTCACCTAATAAACTCTTCTTTTTCATCTGGAATTTTCCCCAATCCATTAAAAATTGCCAAAGTCTTACCAATTTATAAAAAAGGTGATTCCACACAAGTAAGTAACTATCGGCCCATCTCACTTCTTCCAGTAATTTCAAAAATTTTTGAAAAAGTAGTAAATACCAGACTTGTCTCATTCATTGAATCTAATAAAGTTCTAGAAAATGAACAACATGGATTTCGGAATGGAAAATCAACAATAACTGCAGCAGCCCAATTTGTCAATAATAAATTCAATAGATGAAGGTAAAACTGTCATTGGTATTTTCATGGATCTGTCAAAGGCATTTGACAGTGTCTGTCATTCCACTCTCCTATCGATCTTGCAAAGCTTGGGCATTGGAGGCACTTCATTGGCTTGGTTCAGATCATATTTGCAGAATAGACAACAATATGTTGAAATTGTTTTCAAAAATTCTAAAACCATTACAAGAAGTAGGTCCACATTAAAACCAGTGAAGTATGGGGTACCACAAGGATCAATTCTTGGTCCCTTACTATTTATATGTTATCTAAACGGTCTGAACAACAAATTAAGTTTTTCCCCCTTAACATCTGTATGTCTATATGCAGATGATTTAACCCTAAAAATATCTGGTAATTCACAAGAAGATGTTGATATAAAGTCACTTGTCGAATTGGCAAATATTCAGCAACATCTTAATGACCGTAATTTGATTATTAATCCAGAGAAAACTAAATATGTACACTTTAAAACCAGGCAGACTAGAAGTGACTTTAATCCTCAAATTACCATAAATGATATAGAAATAGAAAAAAAAAAGAGGAAATGAAATTCTTAGGATTACTCATTGATAGTTCATTGAGTTGGAATGGCCATATTAATTATATTCTAGGTAAAATAAACTCTGGATTATATGCATTAAGAAAAATGTCAGTAATATGTAGCATTTCAGTTTTAAAACAGATATATTTTTCTCATATACACTCTCATATAACCTATGGAATTTTTGTTTATGATGCAACAAAGAAAGAAAATTTAGATAGGATTTTAAAAACTCAAAAAAAAGCAATTAGGATTATGCTTAACTTAAAGTCAGATGCATCTGTAAAAAAATTTTTTAAAGAACTAAACATATTAACAGTATATGGTCAATATATTTATGAAACAATAATGTATGTTAAAAAGAATCAACAACTCAATTTAAGACATTCAAATCTGACACATAACTATAACACAAGGAAAAAAAATGAAACTATATTTTTTCAACATAGATTACAGTTTTTTAAAAAGAATATATATTTTAACGGTCTCAGATTTTTTAACAATATTCCTCATAATATAAGAACTTTTGAATATCACAACAAATTTTCTCAAGTGCTAAAACAGTTTTTAATTGATTTGACACTGTATGCAATTGATGAGTTTGAAGATTGCAACTAAAACAATGTATTCTAATGTAGGTCCTTATATTTAGTTTCTTGTAAATGACACTATTCAATGTACTCTGTATGTACTTTTATGAATAAAGATATTTTGATATGTTATGGGCATATATTCAAATTCCGCGTTTTAAGGGTTAATTGCTTATATATAAATTAAGCAAGTTTTTTTTCTCTGAAATGTTATTGTATTTTTTCATCAAGACTTTTATCCCGAACTGTTTTCAGCTACTATTTTTTTTTTTTTTTTTTTTTAACAACAAAAGATGCATTATATCCTTCCTAAATGATAGTTTAAAGAAAACGCCATACAGTCAGTTCATAGAATAAGTGGTTAGGTCACCTCAGGGTTACCATGGTCATTTAATACCAGGTCATTGAGATAGCAGTGTTGTTTTGCCATGTTAAAGGGATTATACGAGTCAATAACTAGTTGGTCTTTGTTATCAGGGCCATATCTGCATACATTATAACTTCACAATGGTTCTGAAGGCAGCTAAAAACGTCATTAGTTAAGAGGATGGATAAAACTGGCCCTAGTATGGAGTCTTGAGGCACTCCCCTATTGACTGGTGGTTTAGAATTTTCCTCAATTTCAGTGTTGTTTACTGTGAGTTAAGAAATGTGTGGCTCGCTCTTCTATAAGCAGCTGGATACTTGAGGCTGGTGCTGACCGTGCTAAGTCTCTTATGCGATATATTACTACACTAACAAATTAAGAGTGCAGTAATTGGCTGTTTATGACATGTTATCTTAACCCTAAGCAAGTGCATGTGCAATGTAATAAAAGAGGCCATAATTATAAAATTTCACTTTCATTTATTGAGGTGTATTTATGTGGGTGTATGTAAGTATACACTAATTTTATACTATACTATTACATACATTTTGTTTGAAATTGTTAATGTCATTATTTCAATTCCTTTTTTAATTAATTAACTAAAGATTTTATGGGTATGAAGTTTAGTAGCTTCCAAATTCAAATCATCTATCTAATCAATGTGTTTGGAGACCGTGAGAGAGAATGAGATTTTTATCACGTTAATTATAGAGTACACATAAAATACATAGGAGCGAAGGACCACTTAATATTAACCGATTAAGACGGTGAGGGGTTTTATGTCATAAGTAGATATATATAGAGATAGAAAGCAGACAGTACCTTAAGCTGATGTAAGGCGAAAATATAACACACACTTGGCTGGTCGTCGGTTGGGTAGTCTACAGCTGCGGGATGACCCCGGGACGAGCACTATGAGAAGAGAGAAGTTCTTGTAGAGGAAGGAGCCCGAAGACACAGGGATTTTCACACACACACTATCTTGCTACACATACGCACACCACAATAGCACTTGCACGGGGCGAGAGGTGGAAACTATATATATACGGTGACGGTTATAAACAAATGAGGTTGTTACAATTAGAACAAATTATAAACTAGCACGAGGTAGAGAAAACCCACGACATACATAACGACTGTACGTGGCGAGAGTTTGGAACGCACTGGGGCTGTTTCTGTCTTTTCGCGGCAAGGGAAGAGGGGGTTTTGCGCGGTTTTTACAAGAAAAGAGAGGGGGAAACCTTCTAACCTCCAATGCTATATTGCCCAAGTGATACCAACATAAAAAATAATATAACATAAATTGAAGACTATTAAAAATAACAGATATATATATACTTATGCTAACTTAAGAATACCAAACACAATGTTTCCTGTTTGTTTAGGTTTAACATTATTTTGTATTGTAGGGATTCCTCACCAACATCAATATTATGTATCACTCTGAAGAACTTTGCCTACACTCTTATATTTACAATAATAAAGTTTCTCAGATTACACTACACTTTTACTAAATAATTACTCAAATCCAAATTGTAGTTTATGGCAAGGAATATATCAACTACTCACAGACAGTTTTTAACATAAGTTGTTTAAAACTTGCTTGATATTAAATCATAAAACAATATTTTCTTATGGTGATAAAGCATAATTATGTGGCTTTACAGGGGAAAACAACAACCCTTCCCCCAACACTTCAGTGAGAGCAAAGATTACAAGGAAAAATCTAAGCAAGAACTCACTAACCTTCCATGAGCGGCGGAAGAAGAAAAAAAGTTCGTGGTACAGGGGTATTCTCAAAAAACCAGCAGTAAAAGCTAAATCTCTGGCACAAGTAAGGTTTACTAATATTTGTTAACGCTTTTAATACTTTCATTCTGCATTTTAAAATGTAGTGTATGTTAGTGTATTAATTTTGTATTTTATTAGGACCAATATTTCTTTGTTTTAGATGTTTTAGAAAAAGGAACAAAAATAGATAAGCTGTAGGGAATTCTGTAACTAAAACACCAGTAAAATTATTACTACACATTAATGTTTTAGGCAAACTCCCCTCTAGACACAAAGAATAAATCAAATTCAAAGAAGGAAGAAGAAGTAGAAGCTTCATCGATGGAAGACACGATGAACTCAGAGCTGGACTCTAAAGCTCATAGCACTCCTCTCAAACGAAAAAGGAATAGTACAGGGTGTACAGGTAAATTGCTTTTTATTATTCAGTGCAAGTGAACGTTACAACACAAATTTATTATAATATAAGCACAAAATGCACAAATAGTATAGTGATCGATTTCAGTGAACGCTCACTTTCCTCAGACCAGACGGATTTACAAAACATTCTTTTGTAAATCCCTTGCACCATAATTTGTGCATTTTATACTTGTATTGTAATATATTTGTGCATATATTGTAATAAATTTGTGTTGTGTGACGTTTACTTCTACTGTATTTGTACCAACACATATTATGCTAATTAAAAAACTATTTTTATCATTTAAGTTTAATTTGAAGGGCATTAGGCCAGAAATTAGTATATTAGGAGAGATAGGTCATCATTAAATTCACTTAAGAAGACAAGTTCACTAACATCTTGCAGTAGAAAACAAATAGAGAGAAGTTACGTAAAACCACAAATTTTAAGTGCCTCTGAGACTTTCTCAGGTGGGGAGAGTGAGTGAGTGAGCAAGAGAGAGAGAGGGAGGGAGAGAGAGAGAGGGGGAGAGGGAGGGAGGGAGAGGGGGGAGAGAGAGAGGAAGAGAGAGAGGGAGGGAAATGAAATGAAAAATGGCTTTATTGGAGGCGAAGTTAGGACTATAGAGTCCTCTCTATCACTTAACATCAGATAAATAATACAACTTCAAATAGATAACATAAAATCATATTAAACTATACGTAATGCAATATAAGACAATTTTATATAAAAATAAACAAAAATTAAAAGATTAACTAATCTAATAAAGCTAATCAATACAAAAGAAATTGGCACTAACTATTCAAATTTAACAGTAAATTCAAAAGAAAGAAAGAAAAAACCGCTTTAAAGACACTCACCCATTCATACCTTACTCACACCCCACATAGCCCCCGCAAACCACCAGCCCACCGCCACTACAGATCCCGCATCAAGTGACCTTTAACTTCCACCCCGTAACGAGGGTAACCTTCGATTATTTTGATGCTGTCAGGGAGCGCATTCCATAGGCGACAAGCTGTTACAGTGAAAGATTTGTTATATAAAGTAGTACGATGTACAGGGACTGATAATATTGATGCCCCCTGACGAGTATTTCTAGAACTTATTTCGTTCATGAACCTGAAACGCTCGGACAAGTAACTGGGATTTTTTGTTTTTAAAATCTTGTGAATCAGTAATAGTAAATGATACTCACGAAGCTGTTTAAGCTTCAGAATAGACAGTTCATTGAAGAATGGCGTAACGTGATCATAACACCGTAGATTGAAAATAAATTTTATACAATAGTTCTGCGCACGTTGAAGCTTGTCCGAGAGCTTAACAGTCATGTCACTAGTTACGATGTCACAATAATTAAAATGAGACAAAACAAGTGTCTTGACCAGCATCAATTTAACGTTAAATGGAAGAAAAGATGCATAGCGTTTCAAGCAGTGAATGCCAGCAAACACTCGATTGCACGTAGTCATAATCTGATCAGTCCAATTCAAAGTCCTACCCATGACAAGACCAAGATTCTTTACTTTGTCACAATAATCTAAAGTAGAGTTATTTAGTTGAAGCTTAGGAAATGTGTCAATATTAACTTTAGAAATTAGTCTTGGGTGTCCAATGACAATTGCTTGTGTCTTTTGTTCATTAAGCTTCAATCCATGTTTCACGGCCCAAGAAGAAAGTGAATCGATGTCACTGTTTGTTCTAGAAACAGCTCTTGCCATCTCAGTAATAGAGAAGTGTTGATAGATTTGCAAGTCATCTGCATATAAGTGGTAGGAGGAATATCTTATGTGATCTGTAATATCATTTATATAAAGAATAAACAGTAGTGGACCCAACACTGAACCCTGAGGAACTCCTCTAGAAACATGTCTCCATTCAGACATACCATCATCAGTTTTTACACACTGCCTACGGCCAGATAGATAGGACTCGACCCAGCCAACACTACCATCAGTTAGACCATATTTTTTTAATTTTATTGTAAGAAGAGGGTGATAAACACAATCGAAAGCTTTTGAAAAGTCAAAAAGTGTTAACAATGTAAGCTCTCCATTGTCCATAGCTGCACGGATATCTTCTGTAATTTTAAGAAGAGCTGTTGTAGTACTATGAAATTTACGGAAACCAGATTGAAATTTAGATATTAAATTAAATTCCTCAATATAATATGAGAGTTGCGTATGGACAATTCTTTCAAGACATTTGGAAAGAGCAGGGAGAATACTAATGGGTCTCAGATCAGATGGTGATACAGGATTCGCAACTTTTTGAAGAGGACAAACTATAGCTGATTTCCATGCAGTTGGGAAGATGCCGGTCATTAAGGAAGTATTGAAAATAGCAGTGATTATTGGAATTGTAACGGGTAAAGTTATCTTTAAAAATTTAATAGGAAGACTATCTGCCCCAACTGCATTACTTGATGTTCGCATTATAGCCTTCAGAACATCACGCTCAGACACTGTTTTAAATGAAAATCGAATTTCAGGTATAACAATGAGAGAATTCAGAAGCTCAATAGAGTAGTTTTTGGCACCAGAAACATCCACAGGAATATTTACAAAAAAGTCATTAATAGTATTGAGATCGATATTGATATGTTCAGGTTTATTGGGTTTTCCAATTCCCAGCTCCTTAATTTTGGACCATGTAAACTTCGTAAACTTAGAATTATTAAGTGAATTGTAATAGTACCTAATCTTAGAAATGCGTATTTGTTGTTGAACTTGATTTCTAAGTTTTTTATAGACTGACCAGTCTTCCTGTGATTTAGTTAGACGTGCCTTACGAAATGACGAGTCACGTTGCTTCTGCATTGTTCGAATACTTTCATTGATCCAGGGAGCAGGTCTTTTGGTTAAGCGTTTAGTGATAAGAGGAGCGTGATGATCCAGAAGGCCAATAAGCAGGAAATTAAACTGCTGAACCATAGCGTCTACATCTGATAGTAGAAGGATATCTTGCCAGGGCAATGACAAAGCATCATATAAAACTGAATTACAGTCGAGTGTTTTATAATTTCTGTATGTAATAAAATTAGCTTTTGGTTTAGGAGGACGAAGTTTGTAAACAAATAGAAGTAGGTCATGTTTAGAAAGACCTGGAGCCAGAAGCTGTCCGTGGAGTGCGACTAGGTCAGGATCACTAACCGCCATGATATCAAGCCAAGTGGCAGCCGTGGCAGTGTGATGTGT
The DNA here is from genome assembly GCA_035578905.1 of Stictocephala bisonia. Lineage (NCBI taxonomy): Eukaryota > Metazoa > Arthropoda > Insecta > Hemiptera > Membracidae > Stictocephala > Stictocephala bisonia. Next base: position 19,117 of record JAQJVL010001786.1, read on the forward strand.
AGCTTGTAGAGGCAGTATAGTCAAGTTAAAAGAGTTTAACATGTTTTCCAAAAAGGTCTTGTCATGAGTTGGAGGCCCTATTAGATCAGTATTAAAGTCACCCATAACAATATCATGACTGTAGAGAGCCATGATATCTAGCAGTGTGTGTTCAAATTCCGCTAGATACCCAAGATTAGGTGCCCTGTAACATACACTGATAAGGATATGTGTATCATTCACACAGACATCAAGAAGCATGAATTCAGGGCGATCAGGTACGGTAGTGTCAGAACTATGAACAATAGCAGTTTTCAGGTGTGATTTAACAAATGCTCCAACACCACCACCACCCTTATGCTGCCTGTCATTCCGAAATAAAGTGTAGCCATTAACTCCACTGATTGATCAGAAATATTTGCTTTTAACCAAGTTTCACAAATTAAAATAATATCAAAGGTAGAAGTTTGAAAAATATATCTAAACTCATCAATGTGACAAGGGAAAACTAAATGTCAAACTAAAAAAACATTCCATGAGATTCGGAAAGAAGATCAACCTGTCTATCTATTCAGACAGCCAGGGCAGAGATGTGTGGCAAAAGCTCGATGAAATAAGCAAGGAGGAGTTGAGCTCATTTGGAATGGTCCTACCAAACGCCAGTCTCATGCAAGTGCTTGACTCAGCAAAAAACTCTAAGGATGAGGTTCTATTCATACTTGGAAGCTCTAATGACACACTGAAGGGTGACCTATCTCCTATTTACAAAAATCTGGAGAATAGTCTCACTGAACTAAGCAAAACCAAAACCGTGCTGATATCTACAATACCACATAGATTTGATAAAGGTCACTATGACTGTATTCACAACAAAGTATCCTTACTTAACAACTATTTAAGGGAATTAGTGGCCCGAATTGATAAAACCTTTTTAATCGATCTTGATCAACTCAAAAGGTCCCACTATAGCAGGCATGGGCTGCACTTGCACAGCAGTGGTAAAACTAAACTGGCTCATCTTATTGTTGATAGACTGTATGACATATACGTACAAAATAATGGGACAAAACTGAATAAAAACTTACCAACTGGTGAGAATGAACCATTTAAACTTAATATAGAAGGGAAAAAAGGACAAATCAGTGTGGTCGAAGAAAACATGAGGAACATAATCAAAACTCTACGCAGTAATAACAAATTAGCCTTTGCACACTGCATCTCTGCAGATATAAACAACAACAGAAATATGAGTGCAGGGGTGGCTACTATCTTTAAGGAACAGTTTGGCAAACCAGAAGCATCTAACTTTATAAATGATCATCTAGCTTATCAAAAAACTAAAGAAGGTGCATCAGTGTATAGCTTAGTTACAAAACAAGAATACTTTGGTAAACCAACATTAAATAATTATGACACGGCCTTTGCTGAACTTATAAAAGATTTTAAAAGTCGAGGTCTAACACATCTCATTTGCTCGTCAATGGGATGTGTAAGAGATCTCATTCCCATAAAGCATTTTACCTCAAAAATAAAAGAATTTCAAAAGAGAACTGATGCTTCCGTACATATAATTTCCTACAATGAGCAATCAAGAATACAGCTTTACAATGGACTTCCTTTTGATGACTTTATTAACAGATTGAAAACCCACACTACTGGGACCTTTTACTTGACAAACAGTACGGAAAATGATGAACTAACGAGTAACAGCAATATATTGCTTACCCCCTCTCCAGAGAAGGCGGAAACCACCATTGTTCATACAGAAGAGAAATATGTAACAAGAACTGAAGGTCCTCCTACTAAAGCTGATTTTGTAAATAGTGTACAGTTAGATATAGTTAGTATAGATAATAAAACATTTCAACCATCACCAGAAAATTTAGAGCTAGGTCAATCTCTTGTTGATAAATCTATTGTACAACTTAATCAATCACTTCAAATCCAAAATAATGAGCCTTTTTTAAATATTGTGAACCAAAAAAATCACCCAGACTAAAAGTAACAAACTCAACAAGAGTAAAGGCATCACCAAACAAACTTAAAAGCCTAACAGTATTTCATCAAAACATTCAGCACTTGTCAACTAGAACTGATTCCTTAATTATTACAATTGACGAGTTAAAACCTGATATCATTATATTAAGTGAAAATAAACTAACAGCAGATGAAATAAATACAGTAAAAATTCCTGGCTTCAAGTTAGTCAGTTACTATGCAAGAAATATTAATGAAGGAGGTGGAGTATTGATACTTGCTTTAAATGAGTTAAATGTAAACCCAATATCTTTGGAGCTACTAAATGCTTTAAATGTAGATAAAATTTTTGAATCATGTGCCATAGAGGTCACTTTAAACAATTGTAAATTAATTATTGCTGGTATATATAGAACACCATCCCATAATGTAGATATGTTCCTTCAAAAGTTTGATGTATTTTTGAGTAGGCTAAGACAAATTAATAGTAGTATTATTGTAGGTGGAGACTACAATATAGATGTTCTGGTTAATGACCACAAAAAAAACAGCTTTGTTAATGTACTCAACATGCATAATATGTACTATATGATTAACATACCTACAAGAGTTACTGAAACCAGTGAAACAGCACTGGATAATTTTGTTACAAATGTTGATAGGAAGTACTCCACGGTCGCTTCATTTATAACTGCACTGTCAGATCATGATGGGCAACTATTGACTCTAAATAATTTTGTTAAATCCAAAGGTAATTCAAATAAATTATATAAATCTGTAAGAACCTTTAAAAGAGAGTATATTGATAAGTTTATAGATGACCTACAGACTGAAGACTGGACTAAAATGTACCTTAGTACAATTGAAAATAAATTTTCATATTTTTATAATATTTTAATGTTTCACTTTCAAACAAATTTTCCTAAAGTTGTAAAAGGAATCAAGCCAAAAGGAACACAATGGATAGACAGTGAAATTAAAATTGAACGTAAAAATCTTATTAACAGCTATCATATCTCTCGACAAACCAAAAATATACTTATAAAAAATTATTTAAAACTAAAAAAAAAAAAGTATAAAAAAATTATAATTAGTAAAAAAAGGATTATTTTAAAAACAAAATTGCTGCTTCAAATAATGTTTCTAAAACTGCTTGGCAGTTAGTCAATTCTGAAGTTAACAGAGGTAAAGAACCTATACCTATAGAAATCACCTTGAAGCAAAACAATAAAATCAAATCAAATCCTAATGAAATTGCCAACATTTTTAACAACCACTTCTCAGATGTTGTAAAAAAACACGTTATTCCAAATTTTCCAACCAAAAACCAGACACTTCCAGAAGCACCTATCATTCAAACAAAATTCAACTGCAGAACCATTAACGAAAGCCAATTAATAGATATTATTAACTCAATAAAACCTAAATGGACTGCAGGATATGATGAAATCCCCACCAGAATCATTAAAGACGCCAAGTGGGCAATTCTAAAGCCATTGCTACATGTAATCAATGCTTCACTCATATCTGGAGTCTACCCACATGAGTTGAAGATTTCAAAAATTATCCCGGTGTTCAAAAAAGGGGACAGATCAGATGTTTTGAATTACCGACCAATTGCAGTACAGCCTTCACTGTCAAAAATTTTTGAAAAATGTAGGCTCAATCAATTAATTAAATATTTTGAAGAAAATAACTTTTTAGATTCCGAACAACATGGGTTCAGACAAAACAAATCAACTGTAACAGCATTAACCCTTTTAGTGCCGTGACCTTGAACGGCCTCTATGCTGAAAAGTGCCGAGCAATTCTGAGCAAAAATGTAAGGGTTTACAAAAAAAATCATATTAAATTTATTTTTGGTCATAAACCTTTGAAATAAGTTTTGTTTTATTTTATGATTACTATTGCACCTTTTGATTGTAAATTATTTTAAAATATTGTCTTCTAAGTATTTATAAACTAAAAAAAACGTATAAAAGATAAAAATAAAAATAAAAAATTTGACTGAGTCCATAAATGTATATTTCAGTATTTTTTTTTTAATTTTTTCCAGTAATACTGTCTTATAGTGCATCTAAAACTGAACAAAACCAGTATACCAAATATTACTTTCATGCAAACAATTCCCAATATTTTGCAAAATAAAAATATTTTACAATACGATAATTTACGGCAAAAACATATAAGTTATGAAAAAAATGTATTCTCTGTATTCTTATAAAAAAACAAAGTTACAAGAAGTAAATTACTATATTTGGAGCCTATTCTATACCTAAAATATGTTGTAACCATAGTAATCATAAAGAATAATATAGAAAATAAATCATTACATACCATATTGATTGTTCAATTCAGATATTCAATTCAGATACTCTTCACCACTTGCAACGTCATCTAAAAGATTCCTCAATAAACTAGAATCATCACAAATTACTTTATTTCTATCCATTTTACAATAAAAATGATTAAAACTTTGATTTGAAAACACACGCAAACTCCGATCGGTACAATGTAAACAAACAAATAGCGCAACTTTGTAAACTAATGAAACATCGATATATCGAAGAGTACATCGAAACATCGATCGAAACAAGTACTTCAATGCCTTTAGAAGCTGTTTGCATCGTTACTAGCCAGTTAATACAGTAAGATAGTACTATAATAAATTAAATACGGATCGACACGCTCCGTGTCGACGGCATTTTTAGTACAGAAATGCATCGACACGGAGCGTGTCGTGCGGCACTAAAAGGGTTAATTGATTTTGTTGAAAACATTATTGACAATTTAGATAAGGGGGATCATGAAGTCAGTGCCTTTCTGGATTTGACTAAGGCTTTTGACAGTGTTTGTCATATTAAGCTCATAAATAAACTTGTCAACTTTGGAATCAAAGATAGAGAGCTAAATTGGATTCGGACATTTCTTGAGGGGCGGAAGCAATATGTAGAAATAAAACATGTAAGTAATAACAAAATTATGTCATTTCAATCAAAAGTTAATAAAGTCATCTATTCAGTACCTCAAGGGTCGGTTCTAGGACCCTTTTTGTTTCTTTCATATATTGGAGGTTTGCCTAGAACTCTGGCAGCAACTGATGGGTCAGTAAAAAATTCTCTCTGTTTATATGCTGATGACGTTAGCCTAACTGCATCTAGCACAACTTTAAACACAGCACTAAATTCAATTAACGATAATATAAATAACATAAACTACTTTCTCTCCAATCTAAATCTTCTTCTAAATTCAAACAAGACCACTTACATGAAATTCAGCTGCAAAAATTCTAAAAATAATCAGTTGAATAATGAGATAAACATAGATTTTGTCAATGAAACTAACTTCCTAGGCATTAACATAGACAGAAACTTAAATTGGTCAAGTCACGTTAACAAAGTTTGCCATAGATTGAGCTCTGGTATTTTTGTTATAAAACAATTAAGGCTCTTTTGTGAACTACAAACCTTGAAATCTGTTTATTTTTCCCTAATTCATTCCCATATCAGTTATGGAATAGAAATATATGGAGCAACTTCTATTATAAATCTAAACAAAATTCTTCACTTCCAGAAAGTTGCAATAAGACTTATGTTAAATCTGAAAATTAACGACCATTTAAAGAGCACTTTGTGAGTTCTGGCATATTGACTGTTTATGGTATCTACATATATAGAACCATAATGCTCATAAAAACTAATGAGAATACTATACCCAGACAGCAAGATTCCCATCACTATAATACGAGAAACAAAGGGAACTTCAAAATTAATAGTCATAACAAAGAAGTGTATAAAAAGAACCCAAAGTATGCTGGAATAAAATTTTTAAATAACCTCCCAATTGATATAAAACATGAATTATCTCTTAAATTTTTTAAAAGAAAATTAAAAGATTTCTTAGTAAGTAAATCTTTATACAATTTTGAAGAGTACTTCAAATTGTAGTGTTAACTGTAGTTGTAAATTATCTATCTTGTTTTGTTAAAATCGTTTTTATATTTTAAATACGAGTATCAAAATACATCATATAAATTTACATTGTATTAACTAGGTTAAAGATTAGGATAGTAAGTTACGTCATGACACAATTCATTTGTATATTTTGTACAATACTGAATAAAGGGAGGGATTGTGCATTTATGTGGGCTATCTTGAGAAGTTTCTGATGTGGAGAAAGAATGTGGCTATATAATGTGGGAGCGAGAGGGGGCCCCTGTCCGGAGTGGAGTCGTCAGGTACCGACACCTACGAGCCCCTGCAAGTGACGAAGAGCCAGCGATACCGGCAGCCAAGGCGATGTGAGCAATTCATTCATACACCATTCACGCATATAACAAAAAGTAATAAAAAATAAATTCAACAAAAACAACAATACAGACAAGTGAATATTTGTCATTTGACAAAGCTTGACATGGGGGTGTTGACTCCACACATGAATTAAAAATTATAACGAGATTAGAATTTTGAAACTAAAATAGTTCAACTACAAAATAATCAATAATAATTGTGTAAGCATATTACTTACCACTACAAAATGATAACATAATTAATACAACACAAAATTTATAAAACATTAACATAAGCCATAAATAATTTCTTGCTCGGGCTCAAATATAAACATAATATGTACTACAAAAAAAAAAAAGTTAAAAATGTCAATACAAATTTTCATAGAAGAATTTTTAAAAAATAAATGAATGCTAGAGAAAAACTAATTAGTTTGTTTAAAAAGTACGTTCAATTTATGTTAAAAATAATATACTGTTTAAAAATATAATCATTTCTGGAATTTTAATAAAAAATCAAATGAGTCATAGGTAAACACATTCATACATTACTTACATATTGGTCTATATAGCTACATGCAATTGCAAATATAATAAACATAAGTAAATCAAACTAACAAAAAATGTATGGATTTAAGTTTTATGTACATTATTAATAAAAAATAAATAAACTAAAATAATAGTTTTATGGATTTAATAAATATTCTAATGGAATAAAATTTCAGGCAAAACAAAATATTATTTGACTAAAAATAATGTAAAAGTTGAAAAGAAAAAAAGAGAATATTTTAAAAATATGGAATAGTATTAATAATAATCTTTGCACTTATTAAACTGATCTCTTAATATATTAGTAAACAAAGTTCGCAATAAGAAAATATTTAACAAAGTCTCAGTCCAAATAAATACAAATTGTAAGAATTACAGATGATGACTCACTTTAAATCCTCCATGTGGATCGCAGTACCTTTGATACCATTATGGAGCCAGTGTATTCTGCCATCAGAAGTCCAGGTGTTCCTGACGCCGAATCTGGAGATAGCAGCCTTCAGCAACTCCACCCGTCCGGAAGTAAGATCCTCTCGCACCGTCATCCCAGACCCTTTCAGAAGCTTCTTCGAAGTGTACACTTGGCGCCGATCTCGATAGCTGGAGAACCGAACTATTATTGGTCTCCATCTAGGTTTTCCGTCGGCTGCTGGCCCAGGCTTCTTCCCTACACGGTGCGTTCTATCCAGCTTATCCAGAGGAATGTCCAGCTTCAGCCTATCGGTGAGGAACTTCGTCACAACAACGTCAGTATCTTCATCTGCGACCTCAGGAACACCAAATATCCTGAGGTTGTGTCGTCGTGTATACTGTTCTGTATCATCATTACGAGAGGCTGCACGGCTTTCAACCTTCTTGATGTCGAATTTTAAGGAAGCAACTTGCTTTCTTAAATCCTCAATTTCTTCTCTTGCCTCCCGCAATGACTCAGTTAACACCTCAAGCACAACATCTTTGATCCTGGTGGACAAGAGATCAACAATTTTAGTAACAAAGCTGTCTTTAGAGAGGCACTTTGTTATTGTTGACTCCAGTTCTGATAAGGAAACAGCTGATGTCGACATGGTGGTGGGGGGAGCAGACGAAGTAGACGGTGACGGGGAGAGAGAGAGAGAGAGAGAGAGAGAGAGAGAGAGAGAGAGAGAGAGAGAGAGAGAGAGAGAGAGAGAGAGACTGGCAGCTTCTACTTTTGCTGGGTAGGTAGCAGTGGGGGGGGTTGTATATCACAGAGCAACACTCATATTTTAATAAGATTTTAACAACAAATCTTGCAAAACCTGTCCAATTCATTTACTAGCTCCACTACCACCTTAACCTACAAGATGCCTGGAAACCATACTTTATAATTCCACCAATTTTAATTTATCAACTCCAATGCTACATTGCCCTACTCTTTAGTGAAATTCACCGAAAAATTTATGAATGGCCATAAACATGATTGCAAAACCAAAATCCTGAAAATCTGTCTCTACCCATACCCTTCTCCATAACCTGTATTTTGACCAGTGTGTTACACTACTGAAGTAGTCAGATGCTTTCCTTACATGCCAATAGCTCCAAACTCAGAAGAATGTAATATCACACCAATAGATAACTAGATATTGTGATTCTCCTAATCTGAACATGAGATAGATCAATTACCACTTCCTTCCTACCCCTCCACCATGAGCAAACTTCAAACTGGAAATAACTACATTCAAACCGAGTGTTGCTCTATACACCCCCACCTTTGCCACCTACCTAGAAATAGCGGAAGGTAAGTCTCTACTCGCCTGAGGAAAGTGTCAGTGGCACTGAATATTTGCGGTTTTATGTAACTTTATATGTTCTATACTGCAAGATATTAATGGACTTGTCTTCTTAGGTACATTGGTTACGTTGGCCCTATATCTCCTTTTTATTATTTATGTATGAATTAAAAAGCTATTTCAATAACATAACAAACAAGTCTAAAATACAATGTGATGGCTAGAATTAAAGTGAAATCATATATTTTGTTAGGGTAAACAATGAAAACTACAAAGACTAGAGTAGACTACAAACACTGGAAGAAAGCATCTTCCTTAAAGATTCACTAAGATTTATTATTCAAAGAACATTCACAATAGTTAAATAGCTTCCAATTATTTTTATATACTAATTTTAATTGCCAACAAAACTGTGTAAATTATTTGGAAATAACATTTGGTCATTGATTTATGAGTTTTGAATGTTCAAACAACTTTTTAGCCGTTTTAAACTTAATTAAGTTAACTCCGGCTGTTCTGTTAATTTTCATGTATATTTATTATTTTGGTGCAGTTTCAGTCATTCATAATTAAAAATAAGGCATAAAAGATACATTTCTGTAGAGTTACTATTAGTGATGGGTCGGTTCCATTTTTTTTTTCCGGTTCGATTCTTTACTGAAATCTGTTATGAGTACTTTTTGAGAAAGTCTCAGAAAATTTGTCCAATACCTTTATGCCAGTGAATCAACAAATTATGTGGAATCAGTCAGTAAAAACAGTGCATAGTATTTTGGCGATTTCTCCAATATGAATTATAATACACCCTAAAAATCTATAAAATGACATACAATATTTCAAGTAACTAGAGATTTGGTAATATTTTATTTATTCTCAGGGTATGATTGTTTACATTTTTTACACAAAGGAGTATTTACTTTAAATTTTAATAAGTATACAATTTAGCTAAATGGAATATAATGCTCAAATTACTATTAAATTGAAATGTACCTTGAGGAAATTACAAAACTTATAAGCCTAGAGAAAATTAAAAAATAACCTGCCTTTTAGGTCTAGTTTAGTAATAAAACTTATTTAAAAACAAATCACAACAATTCAATGAAATTACCACAACTAAATTTAAGAAGTTGATGTTATTGTAGTACGTCAAAAATAAAGAGCAAAATCAAATAATAATATCATTCATTTAAGGTTTTTATGTAGGTTTTTTTTTCATTATTAAAAACAAGCCTAAATAAAATAAACTCTAATATCTTAAGTTCATCATAAAAACCTTTTATTTTTCAAAATACACAATAAAACTAGAAGTATAGTTAATTTCAGAATGTTAGATGAGTTGTAAACAGAATGGAATGTTTCCACCATGTTTTTATCAGGCAGGAAGTGATAAGAAAGGGTCAAGATAAACAAGGGTGGAGCTCAGGCTGAAAGGAAGACTGAACTCTTGAACAAAAACTGAATGGCTTTAATTCACTGCCTTTAAAGTTTAAAAAAAACTATTTTGCTTTTGTGTGTGAATTTCTATTCATAAATGTTATCTGTCTCTTTTCACGTGCTGATGGGAAGTGGCCAGACTATGGGCGAATATTTTTTGATTTAGATATTTTGTTTTGTACAGAGTCGTTTGGCCGGTACATTTTTGGTACGTGTCGTTGTGGTTTGCCAGGCTGCCTGAGATCGCTCGTGCGCTGCGTTTTGTTTACTTTGGTGGCCGTTAGCTCGGACTCTTCGGTTCCGTGATTCCAGCTCTCTGTCTGTCGGGTTGACCTGTCTGGCTACCACACCTGTACTCTACACCATGTCTAGCTAGAGGCTCTTTAACTCCAGGGTCCTTGAGTGGGACATTTTACCCTCAGCCTGCCGTCCGGAAGTTCGACCATCTCTACTGCGAGCCTGGCCTGGGGACCATGTGTTTGAGCCGAGTTTCATCCCTCACTGCCCTCTCTACATCTTTGGGTGGGGTTCTTCAGTCCTCAGGTCAGTGTGTTCCATGTTTTTCCCGGTGGCTGAGCTGGGGGCGGTAATATTGTGAAAAAAATATATATATAAAAGGAAAAAAAGGAGGAATGTTGTGCGGAACTATTTAATTAGGCCTAGCCCTAGGAACTGGCCATGAACTGGAACATTTTTTGGTCTAACAATCAGCCATGGGACTTATATATATATTTATTTAAAAATTTAAAAAAGAAAGGCTTTTTAAAAAAAACTTTTATGTTAATATTTATTGTTATTTATCTTAAATTAGTTTATTTTGTTGTTATATGTTTTTAGATTTTATATTTGTTAGGTCCGTACTGTTAAATTATGGTATTATTTATTTTTAATAATCATATTGGCCCTGGATTGGAAATAATATATAATTAAGAAATAAAATGCATTACCTTGTTCAATCACTTTTATTTCATATACTACATGTTTCGAACCTTAGATCATCTTCAGGTGTATATTGCAACAAATCTTGAATGGCATCAATAAAAATTTAAATTAGTTAAAACTTATTTACCTGAAAATACATAAAATAATAAACTGTTTTGGTTAGCTAGTTGTTATTATCACAGATGGTGTAATATTAAATGTAAATATTGTAGTCTTTTTTTGTAATTTAATGGTGTCTAGATATCTTCCTGTTGTATTTATTAGTTATGTACCTTTTCTTTGTTTTTGTATATATGTATCAACTATAATGTTAGATTGGAAAGATATTTGGTCATTAAGTAAATTATTTGGATCAGTCTTTTTTGCTAATTCTTCTTTGACATCGAGTTTAAGGCTTTTTGGTAAGATTTGAATAATGTGCATATTATTTTCAATAGATGTATAATTATGAGATTCGGATATTAAGTGTTAGCGTAAGTGGATTGTTGGTGTTGGGAATTTTTTGGTATATGTTCTTTAAATCTTTGTTGAAAGATCTCCCAGTTTGGCCAATATAACATTTGGGACATTCATTACATTTGATACTATAAATACCAGATTGTCATAATTATTTGAGGTGGTTGGATTGTTTTGTAACAATTTTTGGAGAGTATTGTTGACGGTATGTGCAAGAACAGTATTGTTTTTGTTAAATATTCTATAAATGCTATTATTGATTTTCCCGTAGTATTGCATTTTTATATATCTTTTTTCAGATTTTTCTCCTTCTTTCTTCTTGTTTTGTTTGTGTATATTTATTATGGAGTTGATCATTTGAGTTATGAATCCATTCACTCTAGCTATGTTTTATTGTAAAATATTCTTTTTTGTATGCTTCTTGATTTAAAGGATACGTCAGTAATCTATGTATGCCGCAATCTTATGGGACCATGGATGATTGGATGATTTATGAATTGTGTGATCTGTTGCTGTTGGTTTTCGATATACTTAAAATTCTAAATGGTTGTTTGATTTCTTGATAGTAGCATCTAGGAAATTGATGTTTCATTTTCTTTGGTTTCGAGTGGAAATTTGAGATTTGTATGCAGATTATTGAGATGAGTTAATACTAGTTGTGCTTGTTCCTTATTCCCTTCTATAATTGCAAAAATGTCATCTACATATCTATGGTATGTTTTAATTTTTGTTAGTGTTCGGTTGTTTGTATTCAATATATGCTTTTCGATGTGGTTGAGGAAGATGTCAGCGATGAGTCCTGAGAGTGGGTTGCCCATGTCCATCTTTTTGAGTGTAAAATGTTACTTTGAATTCGAAGGATTGAACTATTTTGGCATCCTGATTTCCATTTAATTAATTGTAGCCATGTGATTATTGAATAAAATACTCATAGATCCTCTTTTCATGGCGTGTACACAATCCTTTTTTTAGAGAGAGAGAGAGAGGAGACAATTCTGAAAGCAGCCGACTGTATTTGGCGATAACGCCTCAATGATAGCTTCATATTGGTTGGATCCAGCTCTTGCCAACAAGCTTTGCTACTGTACGTTTTTGCAGTGGCGGTACACTGTGGTCTGTGATCGGAACCGGCCATTTGTGTGTTTTGTTAACAGTCACAAAGAAGAAACAGAAGTTGTTTTATGGCCACAGCGAATGCCATTGACAGATACATATATAGCATTATGGCTGATGTACATCTTTATACATATGTATTAATAATTAATACATATATCCTTGATGATTTGTGGGAATAAGGAAGGACTGCCAAGAGCTCTGCCATGGCTCAACTGGACAAACTGGAGAAGTAACTCCTAGACACACCAACTTGACACACATGTAGCGCACTATTGAATGCAACCTCTGTGTTACAGTTCAGTTGTTTCAGTTCCTAGGTATAATCTAGTTCAGTTAATTAATTTAAGAATTCATCAATATCTAGTTTTTATCGTGACTTTAATTTAAAATTGGCATGTAATAAGTAACATATTTCACTTGCTACAGTTTTATTTCAGTAAGCTCTTAAAATATTTATAAATTATATAAAATAAGATTGTTTTGTTTTTTAACTGTGAGACCTGTAATTGTTTAGTCTAGACCTATTCGAATTTATTTTCTGTTTTGTAGATAACAGGCAAAAAGTAAAGATAACATAATTTAAGGAATATATAAATGTGTCAACATGAATGGATTAATATCTTATCAAACCATATACCAAATATATTATTACATTATACCAATAATTAATACTATAAAATGATTTGGTTTATTTGTAGTATCTACTAAGTTTCAAGTTAATATATGCTAAACTGGAAAAATTCCCTCCCCCCCCCCCAATGTATGACAGTTTTTCATTTAGGAGGGTAAACGTCAACTACCAAAGAATTAATTTGTTTGTGAGCATGTATAACCCAGCTACACTGGTGGGGTTGCTTCAGGGTTCTAAATGGCGTTTAAACTATTTAGTTGGATCAGAAGCACAAAATAGTAATACTATTTAATTGTGCCGAGTCATCTCCAATGTTTAAATGAAAATAAAAGACAACTTCTGTGTAATTAAATAAAAATAAAAACTTATATTTATCTCCTGTACGTCTACTGATAGTGGAGGAGGGTGTTAGGGATAATGCACAGCTTCTTAATCATAACTCGAAGTTCTCACGTTTAGTGTGGGTTGTCTATCCGTTCGTGTCCGTTCCAAACGTAAAAGATGACAGACGTTTCCCGGATATATAACGTACCTGTGAAACACGTAATACGTATAACCTCTACCGTGGGGTCACCAGGCAGGTTTATCACTGTGCCAGGTGTATAAGAAGTTTACCACAATAATCTATGTGTTTATCACTGTATACAGTTACCAGTAATATACCTCTTTACCCCGAAGTAGTAAACTTAATCAACGTAATATATTTCTTGAAAACGTATATCGGTCATGCAACACACTGTATAAATAAATAAATAATGCTTTTATTTTGAAGTGCTCTTCAGTTTACTCTGTTTTACAAGAAAACTCAAGTCATAAATATGATATAAGACTTAACTAAACTATATTCTTTAAATGAGGCTTTAAAGTTTTTACAACCCAGGGTATTATACGCTTGTGGTCCAAAGTCCAAGAAGCCAAACGCTGCACTCTTGGCAGTTCAAGGCATCCTGTCGGGTACAGCGGTCCCTAATCGTATCTCATGGCAAGAGCTTTTTTCATATAGCAAGGTAAGTCTGATAATATAGTTTTATGCACTATTGAAACTGTTTCAACAAAGAATTGTTTCTCAAGGGTCGGACTTTGGCTTGTTCATGATAGTTTGTTATGTGTTCAAACTTCCCTACATTGTAAACGAACCTCAAAGCTCTATTTTGCAATCCCATGACTATTGCTCTGCTATTCAGTGTCAAACACTCCAAACGATGAGAGGTTGTAAAAATTACTGGTAATATCATGGACTGAACTAATTCGAGCTTGGCAGCTTCCAGAAGAGAATGCTTCAGTCTATGAAAAGCTCGCAACCTATATAACACTCTCTGACAAATGTACCTCACATGAAAATGAAAACTCAACTTAGAATCGACTTTGACCCCCAACATGCTGCCTGTTTAAGATACAGGAAGGCACTTACCATCAAGAAACACCATTCCATTGAGCTTGTTTGTGGGTTGTAAGTAAGAGGAATGAAGTGGGAGTACCGAACATTTTCGGGATTGAGTTTGAAACCATTCTCTTATTATAGACAAGTCAACATTAATTTTTTCAACCGCCTCACTAAACCATGAGGAGGGAAGGTCAAGACTGACAGTCATCAGCATAGGAGTGTAAAGAGCAGAATTTGATTTCTTTCCCAAGGTCATATGTATACAACAGGAACAGGATGGGTCCAAGGCAAGTTTCCTGCAGGACCCCTACATTTCTATGAAGCACATCAGAACATTTTCCATCCACCTTAGCCACCTATGATCTACTGTCTAGGTATGAAGAAAACCATTTAAGAGTCCTTAATCAAATTTGATAAACTTAAGTTTAGATTCAAGCAGCTCAAGATGTACATAGTCAAATGCCTGGAAGTATTAAAGAGACACCAAAATATCACTCCGTCCTTTGTCCTTTGCTCCCAGCAGCTCATCAGTCATATTCAGAAGAGCGGTGCAAGTGCTGTAACCTCGACGGAAGCCCGATTACGATTCACACAGTACGTTTTCTAACTCCAGGAACGATGCTATCTGTTCAGCTACAACCCTCTCCAAAATTCTTGAGAAAGCAGGTAAAATTGATATTGGACGGAAGTGGCTGTTGAGTGTGGGATTTTTGGCATTTTGGCAGAGGAATCAAAAACACCTTTTCTAGCTTTTAGAGAAGGTACCAGTTGTCAGGTACACATTAATAAGATGCAGTATTGCTATTAGGCAATATGGGCTTACAATCCTTATCATTTGGATTGATAAGCCATCCATGCCTAATGCTGTTGATGTTATCTTATTCATTATTTCCTTAATTTTTTCTGTACTAACAGTGCCAAACTTAAATCTTTCCTTTATTGCTTCTCAGTTATTCTTTATAACACTCCAATCTCTTACTATCAATAGTATTTCCCAATCCCAAGCTAGCGAAATACACATTGATTGATCTCTTTGGCGTGGAGAGAAAAGTGCTACCACAACAATTGTCCATGTCTGTAACTCCAGTTTTATGCAACGTAAAACAGAACTTTTTAGGGGCTTTGAGGTCCAAAGTTGAAGCAAAGTATTTTTTCTTGGCTTTTCTTACCATTCCGTTTAGTTCATTCCTGGATCTTATGTACAATGCTTTAATAACTGGGTTATTTTCATTAAGGTATTGATCTCTCAATGTATTTTTCTCTTTTATAAACTTTTTCAAATCATTCATCCAAGGTGATATTTTCCTCATTACCCTTTTTCTCACAGTTGGGGCACATGCACATCAAATACATGCGTAATGTTGTCAGTTAAAAATTGGACAATGTTATTGACATCATATAATGTAGTAACAACATACCAATCAATTTCAGAGACAAGTTGTGGCGGCAGCCACACGGCAGCAAGAGGAACTATCGCTCGCGCATGCGCGGAAGTCGGGGGAGGAGGGTTGACGCGAAGTCAGTCATCGTGCTGGAGCCGCCAGGAGGAATCACGCCGCGCCGCATCCCAGGAACCGGATCGGATGAGTACCTTAGTTGTAGTTTTTGGGCCGAATTGTTCAATTGTCTCCATTAGGCTAAGCAATCAGGAAGGGGGGGAGTAGAACCATAATGTTGTTATCAGTCGTTTAAGCTGGACGGACGTATACAGGCGTGTGCTCCGCACTCGTGTCAAGGTCACGTGAAACGCGTGCAGTTTTCGTTCAGTTTTAACCTGCAAATATTAAAGAATTACAGTGTATTTGGTAAATATATTTAATTAATTATGGCCAGTAACTGTGGTATTTGTGCTAATCCGTGTGAAGAGTGTGACAGTGTCAAATGTGTGGGAAATTGTGGAAATTACTTCCTGCTTAAAGAAAGAAAATATTAACACTAAGCAAGAAGTTAAAGAGCTGAAGATAAGGATGCGACACATGGAACAGTACTCAAGGAAAAATAACAGAGATAGCGGGAGTCCCACAGACCAACAACGAGGATGTCATCAGTGTGGTGCAGGACGTAGGGAAGGCTGTCGGAGTGACCCTGCGGCGAGAAGAGGTGGCAGCGGCACACCGAGTCCCATCATACCGTACCAAGAGGACACCGACACTGATTGTTCAATTCACCTCCCGTATTGTTAGAGATCAGTGGATCTATAAGGCCAGAGAGCATCGGAACCTGACTGCGAATATTGTCAACAAAAACGTATGTATGTGTGTGTGTATGTACATGTAAGGGTGCAGGTGTATGTATGTATATACATACAAATAAAATATGGAAATGTTAAATTTGGATAATGATTCTAGGTGGCCAACTCATTGTGACTTAGATTCTAATTTTTTTCAAGATAATATTAGTAGTATAAATTTTTTGCATGTTAATATAAGGAGTATTAGAAATAAATTTAGCTTATTTGAATCTATGATAAATACAGTAAAAGCAAAGATTAATATAATAATTTTAAGTGAGGTGTGGATTAAATCGGAAGAGGTTTCTTTCTATAAATTACCGGGTTACAATTTTTATAGTAAGTGTAATGATAGTTATGCAGCGGGGGGGCGTTATTGTATAATATATAGATTGTAAGTTTAGTGTTAGAAAAATAGACCTTAGAATGAAAACTACAGATTGCCTGGTATTAGAAGTAAAAAAATAGATTCATATTTCACTCTCATAGCTTTATATAGAATGCATAGATTTACAATTAAACAATTTTTAGTTGTCTGGAAGACTTGCTTATTGATATAAAACACTACTGTTTTTTAATTGGAGACATTAATCTGAATTTAAATTGCAATTCAATAGAGCGTGAAAATTATGTAAGCTTAATGAGTAACTTCAGTTTTGTCCCGCTAATTAAACAAACCACTAGAGTGGGTTATAATTCAAAATCCTGCATAGATCACGTTTTTGTAAGAGACAAAAATATAAATGCCGTTTCAGCAGCGATATTTGATGTGGGTCTGTCCGATCACTACGTAATAGGCTTAAAATTACAGATAGAAAAAGAGATTGTTGAAGAACAGCCAAATTTGAAAGAGCATGTAACAACTGATTTCGACAAGGTTTTGTTGGATCATAAAAAATGCAACTGGGACCAGATATTGAATAATAAAGATATTAACGTTTGTATAGATAGGTTTTATGATAGTGTAAATAAATGCTTAGGACATAATTCGTTGAAACGAGTTATTGACAAGAAATTTGTAAAAGCAAAGGAAAAAAGCCCATGGATCACGAACAATATTTTAAGAAAGTTAGATTTGAGAAATAAACTGTATAAGAGTGTGAAAAAGAGGCCATATGATTTAAAATTTAAAAATTATTACAATACCTTCAATACAGCGCTGACTAAAGAAATAGATTCAATTAAAAACGATTATTATCGAGACAAATTCAGACAATGTAATGGAAATACGAGGGAACCATGGAAACTAATTCATAAATTAACTGGTGATAAGGAAAGAAAGCCGCTGAGTAGAATAGTTCTCAGTTCTCGACAACAGAAGGGTGGTGGATGATAAGCAGGAAATGTGTGACGAGGTAAACAATTACTTTGTCAACATTGAGCCGATAACGCCAACTGATAGCTCTGTAGTAGATACAAGATTTCCTGGGCAAAGTGGTTCATTCTTTATATCCCCAATAACTAGATATGAAATAGAAAAAACTATAAATAGTTTAAAAAATAAAAAGTCATGTGGTTTTGACAATTTATCAGTATATATTATTTAAAAAATCTCTACTAAAATATCACATGTTTTGGAGTACATATTTAATTTAAGTTTTGAAACAGGTGTATTTCCTGAAAAATTTAAAAACAGCATAATTATTGCCATACCAAAAAACGGAATTCAGAGCAAGTAGACAATCTAAGACCTATAAGCCCTTTGCCAGTGTTGTCTAAGGTATTAGAAAAATTAATGAAAAGTAGATTGATTGATTTTCTTAACAGTAATTCCTTTTTTTGCAATAGACAATTTGGCTTTACAAAGGGAAAATCTACTGAGACTGCACTTTTAGGATTTATAGACATAATATATGAGGCATTAAACAGCAATTAAAAAAACATCGGCGTTGTTTATAGACTTTAGAAAAGCATTTGACATGGTCAACCATGATATACTTTTGAAGAAATTAGAAATGGCTGGAACAAGAGGTATTCCGCTTAACTGGTTCAGATCATATTTGATGGGAAGAAAACAGATAGTAAACATTGGCAAATTATATAGTGAGCCAAAAACTGTAAAAAAGGGTGTACCACAGGGATTGGTACTATCTGCTAATTTGTTTTTAATGTTTATAAATGGCCTGTTAACACAAAATTTTTATGGTAAAGTGACAGCTTTTGCAGACGATGTTGCTCTTACATACGCAAACTACGACAAAGAGATGGTATATAATCAAATGATGCAAGACCTTGATCTATTAAATTCTTGGTGCAATTCAAATTGTATGTCAATGAATGTATCTAAGACAAAATTTTGGTTTTGATAGTTTTGAGTTTGCTTATAATATCAAATTTCACGATAAAATGTGTAAAAATAGAAATAATTGTAACTGCCAAGAAGTGCAAAAAGTAGAGGATTTCACTTATTTAGGAATAAGAGTGGACCAAAGGCTGTCATGGAAACAACATATCACTCAACTAAATAACAAGTGCAGGTCAAGCATTAGAAATTTATATTTTCTAAGACAGGTATGCGATGTGGATTTATTGAGATCACTTTATTATGCACTAATACACTCAAAATTACAATATGGAATTTCTTGCTGGGGAGGTACATTCAAGACACACATAGACAAATTAAAAATAACTCAGAATCACCTTCGTGTATTGCTGTTTAAACGGAAATGCGAAACAACATTTCCACTTATCAATCTTTAAAAATTCTTCCAATGCGGCACTTGTACATATTTAAAATATTAAGATTATTTTATATCAAAAGTGGGCAAAACAGAAATGAAAATGTGCAAAATCCAGGCTATTTGACTCGAAATATTTCAAGGGGAAATGTTAGAAGGCCTAGAGTAAATAAAGATGTGTTTAAAAATTCCTATCTTTTTTAGCACCAACATTATACAATTGTTTACCCGTAGAATTGAAACAAATTACGAGTATAGTGAAATTTTCAAATGAATTAAAAATATTGGTTACTTGATCAAAACGATGCATAAAACGTGTTTGATGTTATAGTTTAAATTTAACAAGCTTTAGATAAAATAGTAAAAAGTAATATTAAGAGTTGCCTTATATATTGTAATATGTTCTTTTTGTTCATTATTAGTGTAAACTTGTAAATGTAGAATTTTGGGCTATGATTAGGAGTAAAATAAATCTATTAATAGTAATACTATTTTGTCAAGTTGATTTTTTAAGGGGAATATTGTGTTTCGTTTGTATTAGAATAAGGATTGCCAAATGCCACAGGAGCCACGTTATCAGTAGAAGCAATATAATGGCTGATAATTAGTGACAGGCATAGTGGACACCAGCCATCATTACTGGAAGAGATGGTGGTATTTATTTCCATAGAAACTGTATAATTGATTTGTAAAACTGAGGAAATATATTCATTTATTCATGTAGAACTCAATACCCAAATCTTGAATGTAGGAAGTACATAATTAGGGGGCACGAGGGGATCGCAGCCAACCAATTAATTTGAACACTTCATAATTAAATTATCTTTTTTTCAATTAATAGATTTAGAGCTGATCAAAGCTGGTTGTGATTAATAGGGAATCCGACGAATAGCACTCACGCGGCCGACGCTTCGACCAACGCATGCGCTTCTAAATTGTGCGGGGAACAGGGGTCAAATAATCGTCCTTTTTACCACGGCCTCAGCTCAATTAAAACAATTTTCCGGCCCATCCATCCCATCCCCCCACAAAGTGGTAGCAGAGTGTGGTTCCACAAATTGGTAGCAGAGCGCCCCACAAAGTCTAATGAATGAGGACAGTTTGAAGTGCTTAAAATCTCTATAATTAACAAACTTTTTCTTCACACCATGTTTAAAGCTTGGAATATCACAATAAGTCAGCTTATGGTCAGTGAATTTTTGCCCTCTGGATTCTAAAATCAATGAGTTGATGACACCAACATAAGGATTGAAGCACTTGTTAACTATGATATGATCGATAAGAGATGAAGAGGAATCTGTAACACGAGTGGGCTCGTTGACTATCTGTACAAGACCCAATGACAAAATTAAATTATTGAGAAACTTTTTCCCAGGTTTGTTAGAATCGAGCATATCTCTTTTGAGATTACCCATTAACACAATTTTGTCAGTTTCTGGAAAAAAATCAATATACAAAGAATGCAAGAGAGACCTTAAAGTAGAATATGGCACCACAAGAGATCTATACACAATACAAATACACAACCTTTGACACTTAAGAAGTACGATACCACACAAGTATTCTAGATGACATTAGATAAATTGACCCCTGTGAACCTTAATTCCTTCCTAATATAAAGAGCCTCAAGTATCAACAACAGACCTATCACTGCGCCACATACTACTATATCCTGAGATGGTGAATGAGTCTGAAGAAACAGTGGTATTAGTCACGTTTCCGAAAATCCCAAGCAATCGAACCTAAAGTCATCCACCAAAGAGTGAAGCTCATTTAACCCTGTATTTAACGAACGCATGTTCATGTGCTAGTCTTGTGACGGATGCAGGCAGTTGGACCCGTTTCCCGACAAAGAAGATGAGATGGAGGGCAAGAGAGAACTATTCACTTCACGATGTGGCAAGCCACCTATAGGTACAGGACATCTGAGAATACCAAGTACTTGCATAGTGTAGTAGTATATAAAATCTCTAAGCAGAGTATTACCTTATCTATTGAAATGTCTGCCATCACGACCAAGATGATGTTGATTTATTACCAGGTTTGCATCTGCAAAATGAGCTTCAAAGTTATTACACATTATGTCTTTACGACAGATGACACTACTGACTACCAAGCTTTACTGAGGGAAATTCCGTCTTGCTGGACACAACAGGTCGGCCATGCTATGAAGAGCTGCATGCTTGCCCCACCCCCATTGTAACCGGGACACCCATTATACCCATGTACTAAATCATTTAGTTCCCACAAGCAAGTAAATAATGTCAGGATGATCACCCACATAGGTTCTAGACTCTTAACACGTTTACTGTGTCACAAGATCCCGGGGACTTGAGTTGTAAGCTTATATTCACATGGTCATGAAATTAGCATTTAATTCCTTATATGCGTTTGTGATTTTTCGTTGTAATTAAATCATTGTTGCAGGAGTTGAACTCTATGGAAGCATTTTTCTTTGTGAATTTAACAGTAACCTAAATCTTACACAAGATCTATAGCTTACAGAGTCTATAGCATCAGAGTACAATCTATAGCACCAGAGTAATGACATATTAGTTATATACGGTACGAGACCTGTAGACCTCGTCGATCATATGGCAGACTAACCGTCAATATTAGCAAACCGATTGTCAGCTGTTGTTTGAAAAGGCGGGAGAGTTGTTCCACATGGTTGCTGAGTCGTCTGTTTATTTACAACATAACCTCAATTTCTCAGCTAGAGTATAATTTATTACATTACTTCCTTATATGTGACACGAGATCCCAAGGCCTCATGCTTATACGCTGTATCCACACCACTTATGACGTCAAAAACTTGATAGTTCTAAAACAATAACCTAGAGTGCTGTATCTTCAATTTATGACGTGATATTGTGTGCAGAATTTCTGTTGCTCAACGAGATCTTTTTTGCTTGAAAACAGTCCATATAACAAGCCTGTGAAGTTTGGTCACTGACTTTTAGGACACCCTTTATATAATGCACTGCAGTAATTAAATTTTTAATTAATTTGTAATTTTTTTAGTGACTATCCTAAGTTGTACATTCAAGTTGTAACAATATGTTGTGATTTTAGCAGAAAATGAAGAAGATGCCATGGTGAATGGTATCGAAGGAATTAGCTCTGAGGATGAAGTAGATGACAGATTAGGTGGAGCCCGAGATAGTGTGGGCAACAATGACGAATCAATTGTTGGTAGTGATTGCAGTTACATCACTGAATCCACCTCCAAACCTGGTAATTCTCATATAAACTGTTACAGATGAATGGTTAATTTTTCATAATAGAAGAAGAGTATGAACTGTTTGAAGTTTTGAGATATAAGAAAGTATACAGGCTTACCTTTTTTAGTTAATCCCTTTAAGTCGTGAGAGACAAAAATAAAACATAGTTACAATTTTTCTCCAGGCCAATGGCTTTATGTTCAGTCTATTCACAGTAGAAGAAACTACCTTCAAATTTTTTATATAAATTGATTTTTGTAATATAAGCCACAGTCCTTATATTGTACGTCTGTAATGTAAGTTACAGAAATACAACTTAACTCACTAACCTAAAATTTTTAGAACAAAGCCTATGCCCAGATCACTGTGTGTGGCTTGAGCAAAGCCTTTAACTGTGTTGACACACTTGTAAAAAAATTAGAACATTATGTTGCTAGAAAACACAAATTAGCTGTAGAAAAAGATTTTTGTGAGCAATTACAAGCCAATTAATGCTGAGTTTGATGGGACATGAGAACATGTTCTTGTATTTCAATAAATGTTTAATTTTGAAATTTCTTATTTACAAATATGCAAATCCGTTTAAAAATGCTATCATAATTTGATAGTTTAAGAAGTGATTTATATTTGATGAAAAATAATATTTCCCTTAATCCTTCTGTCCTATATTTTTTTATTAAAAAAAAATCCATATGTGTAGTCATGGAAATAAAAAAATATAGTTATATAGCACAGTTAAAAACAAACAGTCGTGTCACTCCATTATAAATTGGCGACAAGCCTGACTCTTTGCGATGGAAGCAGAGTAGTGCTTATTTCTGCACTATTTTCATCCTTAGCTCTTATAGTAAATGTAAAATAACATATCTATAATCTGTCATGTCACTTATTCTATTGTTATTATTCCACTTCTTTGCAAGACATAATGCAATGCAACGGTAGTGTATAGTTTTATGCTTCTGCCATTAGCAGCGCTAGCTCCACAATGCTCTGCAATGGAAGTGTCGTGATTGTGTGTTATTAGATTGTGTATATAGCCTATAAAATGCCAGTAATGATTACTATAATTTATAAATTCATCTGTTCCTTACAAATTTAGAATACAAAAGAGAAGATTTTGCTCACATACTTTTCAATAACATGGAAATTGACTCAGGCCACAAAATAAGTAATATAATAAATGAGGAGTTCATTAATATTTCAAAAAGCTTAAATTCTAGTAAATCAATTAACAACTCTGTTAACTATGTCCAGTTTAAAAATAGTAATATGGAGCAGTGTGTTTTCATGAAGTAGCACCAAATGATATTTACAAAATTATAAGATCATTAAAAAATAAAAAGTCTGTGGGCTAGGATGAGATACCTATGTGTGTTCTGAAGGAGTGTGCACACATTATTTGCCAACCACTTTGTAGCATTTGTAGAATTTATAATTCGTTTATGACCTCACAGTTAAAATATGCAGATGTAATTCCTATTTTCAAAAAGGGTGATGAAAAGAATATTCTAAATTACAGACCTGTATCAATATTGCCCACACTATCAAAGATATTCGAAACAGTTGTTTGCAAACAAATAAAATACTTTTTTGAGAATAACTATATTTTCTCAGAAAACCAGTTTGGCTTCCGAACTGGAAGAAATACCACTTCTGCTGCAATCAAACTTGTAAACATGTTGTCATGCGCTCTGGATGAGTCGCAGAAGACTGCTGGTGTTTTCTGCGACTTGTCTAGGGCTTTTGATTGCATGGTGCATGATATTCTTCTAGCTAAATTAAAGAAGTATAATTTTTCAAATAAGGCTATTTTATGGATAAAATCATACTTAAGCGAGAGAAGGCAGAGGGTAAACATTGTAAAGGGAGGGAGAAATTCACTTCTAGCTGGGAAACAACTTCTGATGGTGTACCGCAAGGCACACCATCAGACAACAACCCAACCATCAGAACAATATTGGGCCCAATTTTATTTATAATATATATGAATGATCTAAATTTCATTAACAAAAATATAATTATGTATGCGGATGACACCACGATGGTCATGAGAGAGACAATTATTGATGAGTTAAAAACTTCAACCCAACTTGCTCTTTCGATAATGCACTCATGGTTTGAATCAAATGGGCTTTCACTAAATTGTAATAAATCACAATTGGTTAGTTTTAAAACTGCTCAGGACTCTACGAATAATTTATTTAATGTCCAAATTAATA
This sequence comes from Stictocephala bisonia, assembly GCA_035578905.1. Lineage (NCBI taxonomy): Eukaryota > Metazoa > Arthropoda > Insecta > Hemiptera > Membracidae > Stictocephala > Stictocephala bisonia. The sequence continues at coordinate 43,972 of JAQJVL010001786.1, forward strand.
ATACAGTGAAACCTGGATAATTCGAACTTTTCTAATTCGAAATCCTCTTTAATTCGAATATTTATCATGGTCCCTAGCATTTTCTATACTAGTAATGTTAAAAAATCTTGGTTAATTCGAATTATATTTTGGATAGTTCGAATTTTGTTCGAGGTAAAATGCGGAGCCGATGTCAGTTTTAGACGGGAAAACAGGACACGCCCTCGTGCCAAAGCCATTGTACAGTGACAATGACCTTGGCCAGCCGTTACGCATCGCTCGGCTGGCCATACCTGCCCTCAACCCTCCCTCGCCCGCCCCAGTCCGGCGCCGCTAAGGGGCCAATGCACACTCACGCTTTCTCTTTACACCCTTAGTTTTGCAAACTGATTCCACCAGTCCGTCACAGCCTATTCTAACGCTGATATCTGTGTCGTAGTGAGAGAACAGTTCGCTAGACATCTGTGTGGTAGCCACCCTCGCCGTGCCGCTTGTGTGTCGCTTATCGCCCGCCGCGCATTGCCCGTCGCTCGTATCGTAGCCGAGGCTGTAGTGTGAGAACAGTTTTGGGAGTTGTTTATTGACGAATTTCTTCCCCTATTTTTGTGCGTGTCTGTGTCCATCGTGTGTGTTCTGGAAAATGTCGTCGGCTCCAAAGCGAACATACAAGACATTAACTTTGGAAGAGAAAATAGCAGCGATTAAAGAAGTAGAGAAGGGAAGAAGGAAAAAATCCGAGATCGCCAAGGACTTTTGAATTCCTCCAAACACGCTTTCCACCTACTTGAAGAATAAAGAAAAAATTCTGAAGAGTGAAAGTGAAAACAGTAAAGGCCGAAAAAGACTAAGAGAGCCGAATAACCCAGATTTGGACAATTGTGTGTTGAAATGGTTCAAGCAAGCAAGGGACAAGAAGATTCCCTTGAGTGGTCCGCTTGTAAGAGTCAAAGCTGAACAATTTGCTACGCAAATGGGTAAAAATGATTTTAAAGCAAGTACAGGGTGGCTAGATGGCTTTAAGGAACGCAACAAAATTTCGTTCAAAAACATTTGTGGGGAATGTGGGGCCGTTAATCAGCAAGAAGCCAATCAATGGAAAACAGATTTGGAGCAGATGATTCAGGACAGAGACAAAAGGGACATCTTCAATGTTGATGAAACAGGTCTTTTTTTTAAATGCACCCCAGACAAAACTCTTGCATTTAAGGATGAAAAATGCCATGGGGGAAAACTGAGCAAAGAAAGAATCACCCTTCTGGTTGGTGCAAATATGGACGGGTCCGAAAAGCTGCCTCTATTGATGATTGGCAAGTCAGCTAATCCCCGGTGTTTCAAGAACGTGAAATCAAAACCAGTGGAGTATGTGAATAGCGCAAAAGCTTGGATGACTAGTCAACTTTTTGAAAAGTGGCTGTTGAAGTTGGACAAAAAGTTCATAAAAGAAAAACGAACCGTTATCTTGTTGATCGACAACTGTACTGCACACAACACTATCCCATTAATGCAAAATGTATAAGTTATTTTCTTCCCTGCCAATATGACATCAGTCGTCCAGCCTATGGACCAGGGAATAATAAAAAATCTAAAGCATTTTACAGACGATCTTTGGTTGAGAAGATATTGACTGAGGAATGTGACGCCCTTAAAATCAAGCTAAACATTCTTGAAGCCTCAAGAATGTGTAAGAAAGCTTGGGACAATGTAACGCCCAAAACTATCAAAAACTGTTTTAAAAAAGCTGGTTTTGTAAAAAAAGGAAGAGGTTGCAGAAAATATCAATGTCATTGAAGCGGAAGAGGTTGCAGAAAATATCAATGCCATTGTAGCAGAAGAGGCACCTTCAGTTGACGTCTGGGAGGTTGTCATGACTGATCCTGCCATCTCGTATGAAGATGTTGCAGTATGTGGTGAGATAACCGACGCAGAGATCATCGCTGAAGTGCTCCACACTGATAAACAAGATGGCGACCACGCATCGGGTGATGAAGACGACGAGTCATCTGTTGCGGAAGAAATTCACGTTCCGAGTGCGGCCGAAGCAATGAACCACATCACAGAACTTAGGCGATTTTTTGAAAGTAAACATGATGTAAGTCATTCAATTTTCTCTTCACTAAATATGTTAGAATCTTTTGCCATTACTGACAGACTTAATTCTAGAAAACAAGTAAAGATTTCCCACTACTTTAGACAAAGTTAAATTTAATTTCTATGAACCAACATACTGTAATATAACTGTATAGGCCTACTATGTTTGAACAGCGTTCTTATGGTTTTATTATGTATTTTGTGCACTGTACAGTACATTAAATGTTATGATTATTGTGTACAGTAATTGTTTTACAGTACTGTACTGTATGATTGTTTTGAACTCTTTTGGCCGTACTGTTTAGCCTACATAACGTAATACAGTACCGTATAATGTGAATGTATTGTAAAACGTGAATGTACAACAACCAATGTTATTCTCATTAAATGTTTGAACCAAATATACAGTATGATCATTTTATTTTGAAAGCCTTTTATTCAAAACTTTTTTAATTCGAATTTTTGGATAATTCGAATTTTTTTATTGGTCCCTTGAGGTTCGAATTATCCAAGTTTCACTGTAGTATAGTTTCCTCCAGCTCCAAAGCAGATTTTTTAGGCATGGTAATAGACGAAAATCTTAACTGGAACTCTTTTTTGCAACTCATCAAACAAAAACTTAACTCAGCCTGCTATCAAATGCTAGTCCTGAGAAATACTGGAAACAAGATTAAAGGTATATCATGCATATTTTAATTCCATTCTTCAATATGGGCTGGAATTTGGGGCGTTTCTTGCAATTTAAATAGTGTTTTTATACTCCAGAAAAAAATGTTAAGAATAATGACATTCTCAAAAAATAAAGAATCATGCAAACCTCTTCTTAAAAAATTAAAAATACTCTTGTCTACCTTCTCTTTTCATTTTCAAATGCCTTATGATTGTCTATAGAGACTTCAGTTTTTTTGAACAGCACACTCACAGTTATGACACTAGGAATAGAAATGATTTTCAATACCAGCGCCACCGACTTAAATTTTATGAGAACTCTCCCCAATATATATGCAAAAAGATTTTCAATAATTTGCCCAATAATCTGAAATCAATTGTAAATACAAATAAATACAAATCAAAAATAAAACAATTTTTATTGGACAAAATGTATTATAATATTAATGATTATTTTAGTGACCTGCATGTATAAACTTAGTAATAGTCTTAGTTATTAGTCTTAGTATTTATTCATTTTAAGTTTGACACTGTCATCTGTACGTCATGTATGTTTTTATGACAATAAATGATTTGAAATTTTTTTATGGTCGAAATGTGACTTGCATCATAATTTTTTTAAAATATACTTTATTTGCTTTAGGTTCATCTTCAAAATCGTTGGTCATAAATAAGTCAGCATTGGCTCGTCTGCTGGCAGAGGCAGTCAAGGTAACTCATGATGTGAGTTCGCTAGAAGTGCTCATTGACTTATATGCACAACTTAGACAAGTCATCTCCAGGTATCACCGGCTGTGGAATCGCTCAAAACTACCACAGGTAATTAAATCAATAAATTGTCCTGACTACTCCGTTCCCTATATATTGTTATTTAAATGGTTTGGGGTTAATATTTCGACAGATCACAATTACAAATAACGGTGAGTGGGTTTGGTGATAGAGACACTACACAACATGTCAACTGTTCTTGTATTCTGACACAACTACAGATTATGTCAACAATTAGTTTACTCTCCCTAATAGGAAATTTAAGACATAACAAATTTACTTAAAAAAGACAAGTCCACCAACACCTTGGAGTAGCAAACAAATTAAAAAAGTGCCAGTGACCACTTGTACTAGTCTTATTTTTCTGAAGAGATTACCTTTTTTAAGTAAAGAACTATTGTTTTTAATGGCTTCAAAAATTCAGTATGTGACATGTCACTGTTAACTTTGACTAGTTGTACCCCCGTAATGATGTACGGGAAATGTGTTTGGGAAATAAATAAAATATTTTAACAATTAACTGTATTAATTTTTATAGAAGACTAGCTGTACCCGCCCGCTTCGCCGGTCATAATATTGAGTTTGATTTAGAACCTAATAGGTGAAAGAATTCGAGCATTTTTGCTTCTTCTACCAATATTAGATTTTTTAGGAGGCATGTCTTAAAAAGTAAACTGCAAAACAAATAATTATTTATTTTTTATTTTCACGTTTCACCACATGTTTTAATTACCGAGGAAAAAAGGTTTACACCAAATACAGATCACCCGATCAAGTAAAAGTAGTGTGTGCTACACTCTCAAGGTGAAATGTAGAACTACAATAAATCAAAACATATACAGTAATGTTTTGAGAACTTCAATCTGCTTATGGCATGTGAAACTACATTAAACCACACAGTCATATGTTTTTTGTAAACAATTCAGATTCTCCATTTGAATAACATGGGATCTTTAGGAGCCCGTGGGGCGGGACCCTGTGGACGGATCTGCATCAAACTTTACAGAAACCATCTCGGGAGTATACAGGACAACATCCTAAAGTTTCATGGCGATCGGTTGGATGGTTTGGCAGCGCATAAACTTCAAATATACAAACATCCTCTTTTATAAATATAGATAAATCATGTAATTTTGAAAACTTCGAATATATTACAGTGCTTACTACTTTATGAACAATGTTCAAAGTTCTATTCATTTTTGGACGAATTTCTACTTTAATATCATTAAGTGAGCGTGCTCTGGACAGTGCAATATAAAGGTGTCCTTAGCTAAACACAGGTTCTGGTAGGTACAGCCCCCCACGGGGCCAAATTATAATATAGTACTTCAGTCACAATGCATACTGTCAAAATCAATTTTTTTTTAAGGCCTTCATCTTAGGATACATGATTATACTTTGATTGACGACTGTCCAAAGTACTAGTAATGTATTTTATTCTTTTTTACAATACTAAATATTTAAAATAAATTTTAATATTAACAGAACGAAAAATACAGACATCTACCCTTTGTACAGTACGGACACGAACACTGAATGTAAAATACAAATACGGACGTATGGCAACCCTACTCATATTTGGGTCTTCAACTAGAGTCAATAAACTTTCAACCTCTTGTACCCAGTGGAAGAGGTTCATTACCTGAGGCTAATTCTTTGCCATTGTACAAATAAAAATTGTAGCAAAAACCGCTTACTGCACACAGTGCCCAAAACTTGTATCCAAATCTTAAGGGTTTGGCTTTAATGAACTGATTTATTTCATCAACAGCACCATATATATCATCAAATACACCATATTTTGAAAACGATTGACTCGCTTATTCCAACAGAGGTCTGATCTTGAATGCCTCTGATCTTGAATGCTTATCAGTGTTGGTTTTGTTATTTAGTTTTGTGTTGTCACTGTTACACCGTTGAAATGAATGTAAGATTTCAACAGTGTAAATCTATTTCTAGACATGGAATTAGGCACAAAAGGAATACCCAAATCTTCCATCCTACTCCAATAATGTTATAATTGAGGTAGTACATGGTAACCAGTAAAAAGAAAAAAGCCAAAAAACTTAACTCAGCTAGAGACAGTGAAAAATGTTGGATTTTTAGAAGTTGATGCATAATGCAAAGTTTGAGACAGTTTGTCATTTGATATTTCTGAATTAAAAAAAATTTCAAATATCTCAACCGGACTTTTCCCCTCGAATTGACATAATCAGGTACTGATTTTGCCCACTTTCTTTTTAGAGGGGTTTTTTGTTTTTTGTGGCACTGATTTTTTACTAAATTTGCACTTTGACGTAGAGGGTTTAACTATGGTACTAGCTATTGTATTGTTCTAAATATTATCAGAATTTGAACATTCTTATGCCTTCTTACTGTCAGGATCAATATCATTATAAACTACTTGAAGCTCTAAATTACCTGCAACTTCAGTTACCTGGGCATCTTTGGTGTTGTCATCATTTAAATGTTCTTCATCAGTCAGATAGTCAACATTAGTAGGTGGTATCACAAGAACACTTGCAGATTCGAGATCTTCGTCATAGTCACTCAACTCTTCTAGCATATTACATATTTCATCTAAAGTTAAATATGGCGTAATCAACATTTTAACATTTAATTGTAAATACTAAACTAGGAATCACAGTAGAACTCAACAGAACGACAGTCAAATACCAAAGAAGGGGCAGACCGGAAGCCACTGTGACTTGGTGCTACATGAACAATGCTAGTCAAAGACACCACTATTTACCACTGTCCTATTCATGGGATACCTATAAATAAATTTACAGTTTATTAGTATAAGTTGTTATTTTAAGTTAAAACCAATAATATCTATAACGACTATAAATATTTTTTTTTTTTTTTAGATAAGTTTTAAGTGTAATTTTTTACATTTTTGATGTGTTATTAAAACATGAAGATGTGCTTCAATTAAACTTAAATTATTTTTAGTTGATTGGTATGAATTATTATTACAATGGGAAAAGGTTAAATGCAAAATGATTAAAGTAAGTACATTTAAAAAATGTTAAATTTAGTCCTATAAATATGACAGTGGTATAAAATGCGTTAAACAAAATAAAAATATTTGTTTTCACCACTAATGAATCTTTTGAAGAGGTGAGATTTTTTTTATTGTAAATAATTTCACATTGCTTTTGCAAATTTTTTTAGTTTAATTTCAAAAGAAGGAACCTCTAAACAGGCATTGCCTTAAGAGGTCTTTTGTTTGAATAGTTAGAGTTTTACTGCAAAATAGCTACATTTCTCTAAAAGTCAATTTGGATTGCTACAAAATCAAAAATTTGGTTTACTATTTTAAAATCAAATAGTTTTTAAGTAAACAAAACAAACTTAAAAAAGTCAGCTTTAGTTTGTTATCTCCTTTCTCTATTTATTATATATTAATAAGTAACTGTTCTAAATTATATATTTTTAGCATCAGTATTGTATTTTCATCATACATAATTTCCTCTGAAGTATATTGATCTTTTCATTAATTTTTTTTAGGAATTGGATGTAGAGTTGAAGAAATTTGCTGTTGAGCACACAGACGACATGTTGGATCAAGATGAGACATTTAACACAAGCAGAGACGATACATCAGCTCTCTAGCAGACAAAGTCTGGTAAGTGTAATTGTTGAATTGTTTATTCTGAAACTATTTAAACTTTTCCTATTACATTTTACACAGAAGTAAATCATATGTATATATATATATATATTATTACAGAAGTAAATCAAGCTGTAAAATTAAATCAGTATACGAGGGGGTACCCAAAAGAAACCGGAATTTTTTTTTACTTTATTTACAAAACTAACTTGTCTCCTTCAAAATACTCTCCATTACACTGAATACATTTGTCCAATTGATGATTCCACTGCTGGAAACACTTTTTAAACTCGTCTTCTGTGATGGCTGCCAGCTGATCCGTCGTTTTTTCCTTGACCTCTGCTACATCATGAAAACGTAACCCTTTCATGCCCCTCTTTATTCGTGGAAACAAGAAAAAGTCACTTGGTGCCAGATCCGGTGAATAAGGTGGGTGGGGCAACGTTGTCATGCGATTTTTCGTCAAAAACTGGCGCACTAAGAGAGACGTGTGTGCAGGCGCCATGGTGAAAGAACCAATCACCCGTCTGCCACAACTCGGGTCTTTTTCGGTCAAAATTCGCTGAACACAGCTCCAACTAATTCCAGACAACTGTGATAGATCTTCTATGGTCCGACGACGGTCTTCAAGCACAAGTTGTTGAATTTTCAAATTATTTTCATCTGTTGTTGAAGTTGATGGACGCCCAGACCGAGGTTTGTCGCCAATCGACATGTCGCCATTTTTAAATCGCGAAAACCATTCATAAACTTAAGTTTTTGATAGTGCATCTTCTTTATAAGCAGTTTTAATCATTAAAACAGCTTCCGCTGCACTTTTCCCCACCAAAAAACAAAATTTCATGGCCGCACGTTGTTCACTCACATCCGCCATAGTGAAAAAACGACGAGACTGCAAAACACGATCAACAAAAACAATCACAACTGAGGATAGCAACCTTCCCTGACAACGCCAAAGGCGGTACTGAGCTGGCAGAGATATGCACTACTCGTGCTTAGCGGCCGACGCGCGTACTACGTAAGCTCCGCCCACAACAGCGCAATTCCGGTTTCTTTTGGGTACCCCCTCGTGTGTATGTATATATATATATATATATACTGATTTAATTTGTTAAGCTGTATACTGCTTTTAAAACAATAAATATTAAATTTTGCCCTTGAATATGTTTGCAGGCTGGAGTGGCCGCTATTCTGTGATCAAACTCCGTCATAATAAGCTTTCACTGCCTCGGCCTCGTTTATAAACAGCACCGAATGTATGATAACAATTTACACATTTATAGATAAGAGAAGCGTTAGTTATAAAATACGGGTTGTGTTCTAAGAGTAGACAGTTATTTTGTTGTTTGATAATATTTATTGTTTAAGCAATTTTTTTTTTTATTATCAGGTGGATTTCAGATTTATTGCAACTTTTTTAAACCTAACCACAGTAGGTTTAGATCTATTTCACTGCCATTGTTTTCTACCTTTATTTATATTACATTGCATTATATTCATTTTATATTGCTTTGTTTTTGTTGTGTGGTTTTTTATTGATTTTTCTCACATTTAAGCGTATTTTATCCATTTTAATTGTTTATTAAACAAACAAAGGTTCATTTAAGATCAATTTTTTATTCAATATTCAGTTGTTTTTAAATGAAGCTGTTGTGTATTCCATTATATATATTTTGCTTTTTGGTTTAAAATTGCTAAGATTTTGTGAACAAGTCATATGCTTTGGTTTGTAATATTAAATAGATATAGTTGCTTAATTGATGTCGCTTTGTAATATCAAAACAAAATTTTGACTATTGTTACTAAATTGTATGGAATGTGATATCTGAGAATAAATCCTTTGAATTAAGTTGTATCTCGTATATTGTTTTGTATATATAAAAATTATTGTTTTAAATCTGAAAATCCACCTGACTCAGTCTTGCCATAAAAGTGTACTTAACTTGTAAGCAATGAGCCTACAACTTGAATAAAGCCAAACAAAAAGTAAGGTAGATTAATTAATTGTTTGTAATATGTTAGATAATGTAGTGCTCAAGTTGTAAAATTAACTAATCAAAACACTACTAGTAGCATAGTATCTTGTTAAAATCGTCATGTCACCTAAATATTAAGTTGTATTGAATGTAAAATATCAGCCAAATAATTTACACCAAATTTTTTTGTAAGAAATAATTTGTCATTTCAATATAGGTTATGACTATTTTTATGTGTAGTTTTTGTATTATTGTAGTTTCAATTTTTTTACTTATTAAAATAGTTACAGGGTTAGAATTGATAGAAAAATTAAGTTTTATCATAACTTAATAAACCCACAAAACTGCAGATCCATGCTTTTTTGGTATATCTTGTGTTGCAGTTTAACAAGAACAAACACTCTTACTTTTGATTTATGAGCTACAATTGGGAAATGCCTTCATTTAAATTATTTATTACTTTTTCCTCTTTATCCTACATGCTACTCCTGGCCAGCCTCACAAATCTTCAAACTCTCACACTGCAGGCCCACAACTGTTAAAAGTATAAACTGGCATTAAAAATACCATTAAATAATTTCAACAGAAGTTTATTCAAACCTATCGTAGAAGATCACACAAAGTTGTTGACATTTTCCACGTTGTATATTTGAAGTTGCTGACCATGTGTCTCTTGCAGGGAAAAAGTCTAGTTTGTATCTGGATTGATTTTAACTTATTGCTGTTAAACTGTTGTTGATTCAGCTGAACTTTCAGTATCCTGTTTTGTTTGCATTAAATAGAACCATATTGTTATTTAATCTGAACAATAGTTTTAAGACTGCAGTAAATAATTAACTACTCTTAAACAGTACAAATGTAACTAAGACACTAATTTTTTTAATGCTGGACATTTATACACAAATAATTATAATTGTCTCTTATGCAAACTAAAATAATTTCTTAAGTGCTACCTACTAGTTTTGATATAGTTTTTATTTATTTATTTTTTTTAATCTGCAGCTAACTTAGCAATATTTTAACTATCAATTTGCACAAACTCTTAAAATTAAATTTGACAGTGTACGTATTTGCAGAAATATTTTCAGCGGCAAAATATATATTTTTTTAAAATCTTACTTGTTGCATCTGTATTTTTGTAATACAATATTATTAACAAATCATAGATTAGAGTTAAAGCTTTTAGATGCCTAGGAGCATTAGTGCAGTTACCTCCACAAATTTCACCAGAATGCTAGTTGTCTTAACGGTTCAAAATATATGTACTGTAAGATGAGAGAAGAGATATGAGGAAAGAATATGGTAGGGATCAGGTCAGCGTTTTACATATATAACCAAACTGTTAATATTTTTAAAATAGTAAAGACAAAAATTGACGTGCAGTTGAATCTGGATAGCACAAACTTGAAGGGTCACAAAAATTCTAGTTTTAAATATTTCAATTTAACAAGTTTTGAGTTAAAAAGAGTAAAAACCATTGATTTTGAGTTAAAGCGGGTTTAGTTATTTCTGCCCTTGTTTAGATGATGTTATACAGCAAGCCTGCATAAGTATTCATTTAATTGAACAGGGTACATATTATTTGTGATGTGATGATTCTTTTTACATTATGAAAGTAATTACGATTTGCTGAACTTAGTTATTGAAGTGCCTCGTCTTAAACTTTGAGTTCTAGAGGTGTATAGACTGGAATTTTAACTTATAGGTCCACTAGAACTTTGCATTACCTCTTGAACATAGCTAAAACTTTGAGTAACCGAAGGTTACTTCCATGCTGTTTCAGACCATGGAAAATTCTACTTATCAAGCAATTTATATCAAATAAATCAAGTTGTAGAGGTAAAAAATAATATTGACTGTCCTGAGAAGTTTAAAGATTTTTTTAAATTTCACTTATAAAGGATTTTAAGTTATTGAAGGTTTAGTTATCAAAGTGTGACTTTATAAAATTCAATTATATTAATTTTTTATATAAAATCTACAAAGTAAAAGTGAAAATGTAGCTTGGCAGCCAATGTGATAAATTGAGTAACATTGTTAGGCAATGAAGAAAGCTAAGTATTTAATGTGTTTAATAATAAAATATGAAAACATATTAATCTTTTACATTATAAAAGACTTATTTGATGAACTATTCTAATCACGTACTATAGATTTGCTAGTTGGATTCAAGCTGTTAGCTTGAAGATCGGGTTTGAATATTTTTAGTTGTGTAAAACTTTTATGAATATAATAGTTTTGTTTAATTTACTCATGATTGAAATAACAGAAAATTAAATTTTTGGGCTTTTTGTTTCTTACAATTTGTTTACAGTTCTATTATGCACTCTTGTCTATGTATTTAATTATAATTAATCAAATTGTGTGTGTTATGTACCTCAGTTTATATTGTATCTTAGGTAAACTCATTTTCTATCACAGTATTATCACAATATGAGTCTTAGAAAATAAGATTCTGTACACATACATAGTTGATGATTCATTGATAGAATTAATTAATTAAAATTGTATAGTGTAATATATGAAATTTATTGATTACATCAGGCCCTTTTCATAACAACCACCAAACACACCGATCATTGTACAGTATGCTCTAGATTACCTTGCAACAACTGCTAATGTTAGGTACTAACAAACAAATCGATGTCAATATAAATATATAATACATGAATACAACCAGCATCCCACGTTGACAAGACCAAAGTGGGATGTGACAGCTGAAAATCGTAATGTTATATTTAGTCTTGTTTACTCTAATTATTTTGATTGAATCTTCATTTTTAAAGGGGAATTTTATATTGTATTGAAACATAGTGTGTAAATGTAGCTAATTAAAATCCACATTCAGCAATAATAAAAAAAAAAAAAACCGAGTATTGACAAAATGAAAAAATTGGTTAATACCTCGAAATATAAAAGCAATTGTTGATAGTGTCTGCAAGTACAGTACAATCTCGATTATCCGGCCTCGCTTTTTCCGGCAGTCTGTGTCATCTGGTTTGGCAAGAAGATAACAATAAAAATCATTTACAAGATAAAATTACAATTAATCAGAAGCGTGTTTCAGTTTTGAAACACAAATGTCGTACACGAGTGTTTCAGTTTTGCATTTAGCAAATTGCAGGCGCTATATTGACTAGTCACCCTCTCTCGACAAGCGGTCGCTTGTTACTTTGTAATAATTAAAATAATGCGCCTGAAGAGATCCAAGCTGGCAATGTTGTTTACTTTTGTACAGTGTGGCTGGCTGGAAGAGTCCATTTCGCGAGTGGGGGAAGTGGAACAGTTCATTTTACGTACACACCCTCGGCATTGTCAGTCTGTTGTTTATGTAGTGGAGTGAACACATATTCTCCTTTTTTAAGCAGTGGTTTATTATAAGTGAGTAGTGTTTTTCATCCAAGATGAGTGAAATAAAAAGGAAAAAAGTAGTTGAATTTTTGATAGCCTAATCAAAACGCAGTTGTATTTTTAAATATCTTTCGTATTGTATTGTAAAGCAGCGTCAAAGTTGGCGATCGATATAAATATTGTTCGTTTCATTACAACTGCTGCAGAGCGTATTGTGTCACATGCAATTGTAGGTGCCCCGTTTACGCGTGCTGTCTGTTATCGGTTACTAAGTGTGTTTCTCCAATAAAACCAAGTTATATATGACTTATGTTTTATCCGCTTTGACCTTCGCCACATTAGGCCGGATAACCGAGGTTATTCTGTAACTTTTTATGAGAGAGAGAAACAGTATCTTGTAGGGCTTGAAAAATCAGAATCTAAAGTAGGGATGGGATATCGATATTCTTTATTTGATAGTATGGAAGTATGTATATTTGTGTTCGATAATATCGGTCTTTGCAATATTTTTAAATTAATGAATTTTACTTGAAATTTTCTCAAATATTTTCCTATTGGATTACTGGAATGACTGTCGTCTAGGCTGAGTCAGGGCTAATGACAAGGATTAGTGCACGCATTTAAAGTTTGCTGCCCTTACTCTCCCTCATTTCTCCTTCTTTCCTGGCCAGAACTGACTGCGCCGTTGCCTACTGTCAAACACAAAACCAAGCAGTGTTGTCAACCTAGATCCCAGATCATTATTGTACAAAACTGAACTACATACCAGTCTGCCCAAAACAGAGAAGTTCCATTAATTTTTGTTAAAAAAATTAAATGAATAATTTTTTTTATTAAAACAATCATTGAAAATATAAGTATTATTCACATACTGAGGTTGCAATTGGGAACAAAAGTCTTTTATCAACAAATAATTTATAAATAAACTATAAACAATAAACAAACATTTTATTACCACTGCTTCCCCTCTATAGAGATAGAGTATTTGATGTACTTGTGTAAGACAGAAAAAATATTGATATTGTTGGGTATCAATATTTTGATCTCGATATGATAATAGTATTGGTATTATGGCAACAATATTTTATTGACAATTTCTTCCGATATCCCATCCTTAATCTAAAGGCCAAGTTGTTCATAGTCTCATCATATTGGCTACCATATATGCTATTTGGCTAGAACTCTAACCCTTTCGCTCCCAGGAATTTCATGAACTATTAAACTATTTAAACAACTAAATAAAACCTGGCCATCTGACACAGGGTATCTCCCAGGATTTAAGAAATTTGCAGGGTTTTTTTTAGTAAAACTTTATTTATGATATAATTTTTATCATATTTTTATTATGCTTGTAATAACGTAATATACATACTAATCTAATAAAAATTATGTTTACTCATCATGGGGGAAATAATTTAAGAATGAATTTTTTTTAATTATTTTTTTATTTTTTACAACTGAAATAAAAACTATAATTTCCTACAATAACTATATAAGAAAAAATACCACAGCATTTGAATTTATATGCCTAGAAACATAGTTAAAAAATGAACATACAGTCAAACCTCGATATAACGAATCTCAAGGGACCGGACAGAAAATTTGTTATATCGAGTATTTTGTTATAATGAGGTTCGTTATATTGAGGTTAGATTGGTACAATTTCGCTACATCGAGGTTCACAGACCATCGGCTCGGTTGTGTTAAAACGTTGTTAAATTGTATGCTGTACTGTACTGTATCTAAATTGTGTGGAAAACGAAATAAAATGCGGGAAGTTTATCTTTCCACTCAGTACAAACACCGTCATCGACATTTGCACTTTCACCGCACACTTTTCGAAAAATAAGTTCATTTCGTTTTTTAAAGTTTTGCAACCATCCATTGCTAGCTCGGAAGTTCTCGTGTCCCAGTTCAAAAGCAAACTGTTGGGCTTTTACTTGAAGTATAAGTCCACCTATTGCAATATTTTTGTCTCGGCTCTGCTTCAACCATTTAAGCACACACTCCTCTACGTCCTTCAGCTCACACGACTTTATCTTTCTGATTTTAGAACACAGTACACTTCCGTCATCGAACTTCTCTTTCGTTTTTAAAATCGTAGCTAAAGTGCTGGGCGGAATGCCAAATTCTTTCGCGATGTCAAATTTTTTTTCGTCGGATTGTTTTCAACGCATTTGATAATTTTTCGTTTACTCTCTACGCTTATAGCGCGCCGTTTCTTTTTGTTATTGCCGTCCATCGTCACTAACTAAACTAAATCGTCACTAACTAAATCATCACTATGTAACTGTACATCGTCACTAATTACAGTAAATCGTCATTAAACTACTGTAACCGAACACTTTCCACAACTGAATAAACTTGACACAGGCCGGAGTGGCTGTGGCGAAGCTTTCATGTCGAGACACGATTGTTTGTGGTCTTTTGTTACCGTTGTGACGTTTGTTTACGTTCGTTATAACAAGGTTCAGTTGTGGAAAATTCGCTATATAGAGGTGAATTTCGCTACATAGAGGTTCTAACAACAAAGAATTCACTATATCGAGGGTGATTTATTTTTTCCAGGATTACTAAAAATTCGTTATATCGAGGCTGTGAGTATGCTTTATTCGTTATGTAGAGGTGAAATTTACATTGATTCTTATAGAGACTTCTAGGGGATTTAAAAAAATTCGTTATATCAAGGAATTCGTTATATTGAGGTTCGTTATATTGAGGTTTGACTGTATATACAAAAATTCAATTTAAAATAAAAACAGTATGCTGTGAGCAAGAGCAGCTGACTGACGTATCTGTCACTATACATTGTGACACAGCCACCTAAATCAATGTTCGTTGTTGATTGCAAGCTGTGATTAACATACTAATGTGATTAAACAATTCTTTCTGAACATCGCAAATTACAAGTTGATAACGTAATATATTTTTTGTAATTTTTTTCTAAACATCTGAAAATTTGGACACAGGATAAATTAGGAGATACTTCTGACGTCCGAAAAATTGGGCACTGGGAACGAAAGTGTTAATAAAAAAAGACACATGAATTCTTAAAATTAACACTTAGTTCTAATTGGTACAACGACGTAGTTGAATATGGAGAAAGAAATTGATTTTTTCAAATGGAAATACCATACTGTATAACAGTGTCACATTATTTGTACAGATCTATCAAACCTTTTTATAGAGAAAATTACCTAAAGCATTTCTGCAATAAGTTTTAGTTTTGTATTTGTCTGACTTATCTCATCCTGGTAATAACGACCAATTAATTAATTATCTTATATTGTTAATTTAAACTAATAACACAAAAAATTCGTGCTAAACTACAAATAAACAAACTACACTAAAATAATAAACTACTATTTACAAGAATACCAAAATAAAAACTTCACAATAGCTGTGCAACAAGTTAGAAGGCTTGTTAGTGGTAAATAAATACAATTAACAGTTGAGCACTAAAGGGACAACTTACTGACCAATTTGTGTATGCAGTCTGATGAGCCATTCCTTCATCGCCTGACCTAGTTTGAGAGAATGTTTTTAAGACGCCCTTTACAATAGTACTCTTCCTCATCGCCACTTCCAGAGCCCAGAACCGAGTCTACCATTATAAAAATTGAATTGTAGAGTAACGATCATACAATACTGAATACAAAATTGTAACAGTTTTGCACACATGACATTACATTATATTCCCTTTGACTATTTTTAAGAAATTGATTGCCAGTAGTTTTTGTCTATTTGAATGGAGTTCACTTAACATATTCTCTCTGACAGTACAATTTTTAAATATTTTTCACTCAACAAAAAATTACTTTCTTGTTGTATTGATTTTGGGAATACCTGAAGTATGTTTATGAGGTTTTGACCCTATAAAATGTGTTCTAGTTAAAGAAGCAAGATCATTTAATTATGGTTTTCAAATGTATCATATACATATATTTAATATTCACTTTTAAGTATAGGTCTATTTCAGATAATCATAGTTTTATAACCCAACTTTGCACTCCTAAGTTACCACATTTTGTATATGTTATGTTAAATATTTTGCAGAATCCACATTATTGTTAACACTCTTTATTGGTATTGAACACATTGGGTATGGTTATCTCTATTTTTAAGGCAATAATTGAGTTGTAATATTTACAGCTAGATACATTATTATATAAATCACTGTGTTATTGTGACAATTGATATATATTGTTAGTATAACACAGTTAATATGCTTCGATTGCTGGATTTACTTAATACTACTTACTTGATTTATATAAAATATAAACATATCACTTGTTTGGTTTCAGAATTGTACTTGTTTTTTTAGTATTTTTGTTAATCTATTGTAGGGGAAATGAACAGTAAAGTGAATTTATATTATTTAATACATACAATTATTATTTCTGTTGACAGTATAGTCAAAATATCAGCCGTTACAAGTTGTATAAGTTGATTTTTTTAATATTTAGAACTTGCTTTAAGTACTTTAATTAATAAAGTAAAATAACACTTTCAGGCAACATGTGGATGTCTTCCACTTCCATGTGTAGTGTTTTGTAATGCTTAGCAATGCATGTCAATGTAATACATACCATATTCTTTCTTGTCTTTCTTGCACCAAAAAGTGTTTTAGTTCATTAAAGTGGTATACATGTCCTGCTAAATTGTATTGGTTTTCATAACACTAAATTATCTTTATACAATGTTTTTATAAAATTTAATGAATCAATTTACTTTATTACATCTCTTTTTTATAAAATAGATAGACTGAAACGGGCATTATTAAAAAACCTTTATGTGAAGTTTCTAAACAGAAGCAAATGGAAGCAGCAGACTCCTCAAACATGTGAAGCTAAAACGTTTTAAGCTTTTCTGTTTGGGTCTAGTTTGTTCATTTTTCTATCTCCTCAGTTAGTTCAACCTGTTTATTCGTAGTATACAGTTGTGTAATGTTTTAATACATTAACACATGAATTTTATTTATGTTACTATTATATTACAAACCTTTTAATATAAAAATTTTAAATGCTACTGTAATATTTAAAGTTAAGAAAAGAAAACTAAAAATTATCAATTTTATTTATCACTAATATGAAAGAGTTTTGAACTTTTACTTGTATTATACGTAATGGTCATCTCAAATTGTCGGCTAACTCAGTGTTCGAATTGTAATTAAAGTTTGTTTTAAGATGTAAGAATCATTTGTATTTCACTCAAACCTCCCCTTTAAGATGAATAAGAAGCCTCTATTGAAATATGATTTTCAATTTTAACAGGATTAATTCCTTTTCTAGTACAGGTCAATCGGAAAAATCAAGAAAAGAACACCATTTGCTTCCCTGAAAATGTGTTACATTAATAAATGAGCACAGTCATATAATAATGAATGTCTACTTTAAGCCCCATGCGCACTGCAGCAGGCATTTTTCAAGTGTTAAAAGCATTAAATCAAAAGGGTGCGCACATTACGGCAGACCCGGCGTTTCGCACCATCCGCAATTTTCAAAATGTTTGTGAGAGAGATCTTCAGGACAATACCGTGCCGCCTGTCCAGTGGTAACAAAGACCACTGGGCGGGCAGCAGCGGACATCCCTGGACGTTTTGTAATCTCAGTTTTACCTGTGTTCTCATTGGAGATGGATGTCACGAAGCTGATTGCTCTGGTTGACAATGAACGTCTCTCTGAGTACTTCATTAGTATCCTGCGTGATAATGTGTAGGAAGAGATAGGGGAGCTGCGGAATCAATCAGCTTCTTACCTTATCTCAAACAAATAGCTAGTATCTCCTTTGATCCAACTGAACTAGATGTCAAATAGCTAGTCTCTCCTTTGATCCAACTGGACTAGATGTCAAATAGCTAGTCTCTCCTTTGATCCAACTGGACTAGATGTCAAATAGCTAGTATCTCCTTTGATCCAACTGGACTAGATGTCATGTTTTAGAGTGGCTAATAGTAAGTCAAATTTCTAATGAGGCATTCTGAAGTTTCACTTGTTCGTCCAAAAGTTCTGAAAATAAAGTAAGGAACTCGTCAAAATCCAGTCTATTCCTAACCACATAGTATACCCAGAAGCAATGTTTTTTTTTCTAGCATTTTCTTCCTCTTCAACCAGGATTGCAGTAACTACCAAACTCTCATCCTCTTTATCCATCCACACAATCACGAATCACTTGACAGACTGAGACCATCTCAACTAGAAGGGTGGAAGTCCGTTGCCATCCCGCCGTAGTGCGCTCGGGGCTTAACAGTCATTTCCTTATGATCGGTGGGATCTAATGACATTCCCTTCCGTGTGTATGCACTCTAAGGAACCAATTCAGTGTGCTGTAGGACTCCACGTAATATCTGACTAGCTTTCAATACACAGCAAAGAAACAATAATAATTTCTTTCAGAAATAGTAAATTAAAATTACACTGTCAGATAACATGTGGATGTACTCCTCTTCTATGTTAGTGTGTGTTGTAGTGCTTAGCAATGCATACCATTGTAATACATACCATATTGCTTTATTTTTTATTTAAAGTTTATTTTTGACCACTGTTGTCATAAATTAACCCTCTAATGGTTCACTATAACACTTGTTGCGGGTACGCCTGTTTTGCTAGTGTTGCAGTGTTTATTTCAAATAATTATAAAACTATAGTTTACAATAAAAAGAATATCAAGTAGCATATTTTCTTGTTCAGTATGAAAAGAGAATTAGGAATAAAAGATTAATACTGATTTACTAAGAAATTTCTAAATAAAAATTTTGATTGGCAAAAATTTTTTTAAATAAAAAATGTTCAATAGTTTGCACCCCCTCTACAAATGACATAAACACTTTATCTAAAGTTCCAAAAAAGCAAAATTGTAGAAAATTTCCTATTCTTTTAGAATAGATACATAGCACATATGTACATTTATGTATATTATATAATACCTAATAATTGCACTGGTAAAAAATGCCTTTGCAATATAGTATGAGCAACTACATTTTGTAAAATATTATAGAAGTATACAAAGAGATCGAAATAAATCGTCTAAAGTAATAGATTAGAAACAGTACAGTGGAACGATAAATTATATGCTATGTTTACGCTACAAATAAGCCAGCATGTGCTGTTTATTTACAATGTCTAGTCGTCGGAAAACCGACACATAACCTACAAGACCTGCACATCAACGTCGGATAACCGACGGGTATCCATTTGAGGGTTAATAATATGTTTGATGCAGTTTTCCGTGAAAACTGTGACTATTTAGTATTGAGGGTGATTTGAGAGATTTTTAAAGCTTATTGCCTTTTCGGAGGACCAACTTAACTAACATCCACGTTAGTAGAGGAAACACTGCAAAAGACGTTACCACGAACGATCACAGGGATATGCGTTTTATAAGTAGAAAGTAATGAAAAAGAACCAACTGTACCTTTTAGAGGAGATAGTACATATCTTGGAGCGAAGAAGTTGAGATGACCGTAGAGATGGATCCACCAGGCCTGGGGTGTCGATGTTGTCCAGCGTGGTCAATTTGGAGCACAACACAGCACTGAATAGAGTTTACCTTGAATTAAATGCGGAGTAGATTGAGAGATTGAGAGACGAATAAAACACGATCACTGACTAATGAAACCAAAATTGTACACTATAAGAGAGGTCACGGCCATCGCGACGCCAAGTGAACCGTTCTGCATAGCATCATGAGTTCAACTGGGGTTTAATTTTAGGTAGACGGGTGAAGCGTGTTGACGGGGTTCACACCACCGGTTACAAGGGTTAGACAATGTCACCTGATATTTGACTTTTGGTAAGTGCATGTGCATAGAGGCCAGTAATATTATTTAAATTTCAACATAGTAACAGGTGAATATGTTATAAGTATGTGATTAACAATTTATGCTTAAGAGATTATAAATACAAATAAGAGGAACAAACTATTAAATTACTTAATTATGAATTACAACTAACTATATGTACAATATCTAATACTAAGTACGGAACAGTGACTGTGTTGCAATTGCATGATTTCGTCGCAACTAGTTTGTTTTCAGTAAAAGCACATTTTTAAGATTTCAAAAAAGTGACACGCTGAATTTTTTTATTAATTTGAAGCATTAAAACAATATATCTGTTAATTTTTATCTCATAGTCAAAAAGAAAAAGTTAATACAGTAGGACCTTGTTTGTTCAGTACTTTGACATAGGCCATGGTGACGTGAAGTGGTAAAAGTACTGTCCGTAGCAGGCTGCTCACGGTTCAGCCTGGTGCAGATCAACGAAATAACATTGTCAAAGTGAATAACAGTTAAATATTGTCAATTGTTTCGTACATTGAATTATTGAACCTTGAAAGTGTTGGACTGTCCATTCTTTAATGACTATAATACTGTATGTAACTCCATACCATTTCAGTTGGACAAACACTGTTTCAGTATCATGTACCTAGTTTTGTTACATTTTAACTATTCATGATGGAACAGTTCTTTGTAAAAATCATTTTTTATGTTTATCATATATTTCTTATAGCTAAGACACTTTGACACTTCTATATTCAGCAAAGTGTCAAACTATCACGATGTTACATTATTTAATTTAATATTTTTATTTTAACTCTTAGAGGACCAGCAATGCAATTTTTGTATGATCATGAGTCACACGAATATGACGAACGATCAGGATACCAAAAAAGCTACCTAGGCTGTTTTATTGATTTTTCATAGAATTGATACTAAAGATTGATTATTCAAAATTAGGTTTATTAGCTTCAATTTAAAATATTTGTTGTCCGTAACTATTGTGTGTGTATATCAGTTAACTGACTACTAATTTTTATTTATTATACTGTATAGTGGAATACAAACATTTGAGAGCAAGTGAAGTTGACCGTGAGTTCGTTGAATAACAACTCAGACATTGATCCATTAAATACATACCAGACTTTTATCAACCTTCAACCTCAAATAAATTATATCAACAAAATCATAATACGCCTGTTTGTGAGTCTGTAAGTGATGAACAGCTATTTTTTTCCAAATAGGCCTAGACCTTTAAAATCATAGTTGAGTAGTGATTTATCTCTGAAAATTTTATTATTCAGTTCAGATGATGGTGTATTTAGTAGTAATGGTAATAATAAAAACTTCTGCTTCCTGGGACAACATTAATAATAATGAGGACTTGCAAGCTGTACGTAGTTTTTCAAGCGTGCTTGCGTTGTGCGCTTTATGACCTAGGGTCCGTAAAGGGATGCTTGAGTTGCGTGCAGTGCCCAAGAGGACCATAAAACTAGTGCTCGAGTTGCGCGCAACTACCTGCAGCTGTACCATTAATGAAATGACTCAAGTTTCCAATGCTATAACAATAAATATTCATTCTGAAACTAACTTTCTATATCATGAATTAAATTACAAATATTAAATATTCACAGTATTTGAAATGTGCCTTTAATCCTGATTATTAGCATCAATAAAGTAAGGCATATTATTATATAATTGGTCGGTAGCGTAGTTGGTTCAATTCCAGCTTTATGTGCTAAAGATTGTCAGTTCGATCCCAATCAGAGTCAATACATTTTGAGAAGGATCAGCTGATAATCACCGGCTGTTCATTTGTCATTGAGCTATTAATTAATGACACTTTCTAAGGAATAGTCGGCCTTAGTTTGTAACAATGACTGCATTCGCACATCTACACTCATCACACTAATTCGAAATCCATATTCGCCCATATCTTGACGATCGGCGTCTTATGAATAAATAAAAAATAAAATAAATATAACCTTTGTACTTGACGTTTCTCTATGAAATTAAATTATAAACTAAAATAACTGTTTTAATGAGCTTTATAATCAATACTAGGGAACAACCCTGCACGCTTCACGTGCCAACCCCAACGCTCGCTGCGCTTGATATACTGTACTAGCTTCGGCATTTGACTGTTGACTACAAATAATAGTAGATTAACTGTATAACGTTAAATCACAACATTAAATTTAATTACAGTGCCTCACTCACACTACTTGCGTTGCTACCTATTTATTTGTATAAATACCCAACGATATTAGTTACTTAGCCTATTTCAAGCATGTTTATTTCATTTGTTTTTGTTTAACAGCTGAAGATTAAACTCTTAATAGGTTAACGTCAAACGTACAAAATAAAAATATTTATTTATTATACAGCTGTTACTAATTTACTAAAATCAACCCAATGGTTATTCTTATGGAAAAAAGGAAATTTTTAGGGGCTGTTTGTACCCCTAAGGAATGGAATTTTTTTAAATCCTTTCTTAGTGTATCCCTTCGATACTAAAGCTAACTTCCTTTAATAATAAGTTGGAATAAAATAAAAGAAACAAAAATAATTTTAGTAGACATACCTAGACGACGACATGATCTTGAGGAATGGTCGTGTGTGAATGTAGCTATCAATGAGACTAATAAACTACTAAAAGAAATAAGTTCAAAGCATCACAATGTAAGGTTATTGGAAGCAAGTAAGGCTGAGAGGATTCTTCACACAAGGCATGGCATGCACCTTAGTTATAAAGGCAAAAGGTGGTTAGCTGAGGAAATAAAGAACATCCTACAAAATACGACGACTGGAGAGTCAGAGTTGGTCACTCAAGAACAACTGATTACTGGCGATACAGTGGAAGGGTCAACAATATTACCTCAAGTTCTTACACCTGTACATAAGCAACCTCTCTTATCAGGAACGGAGGCGGGAAACGAATCACCACTAACAAGAACCAAATATCCATAGATGCCATAAATAGATCATCAACTTTAAATATAAAGTGTATCGGTAGTTTAAAATTACTAGTCCTAAATGTACAATCCTTGAAATACAAGCTTGGACAGTTGGAAACAATACTAAAAATAAATAATGTTGACATAGTTTGTATTAGTGAACATTGGCTGAATGAAGATGAAGTCACTCTTTATGTACCTGAGGGCTTTACTGTGTCATCCAGTTACAGCAGAAAACAACCGAACATACATGGTGGGTCTTCAATATTGTTGAGAAATGAACTGAAATTTGAATTCATTGATGTGTCTACATATTGTGAGGATTATTTATGTGAAGCATCTGCAGTCTTCTTGCAAGAATATAATTTTATGTTATTAAATGTGTATAGAATTCCTAATTCACATTTTGATACTTTTGTAAGCAAATTGGAAACCCTATTGTTGTATTTAATGGCTAAAACTCATACTTTTTATACACTTTGTGGAGACCTTAATGTAGATATTTTGAAAACTAATGAACCTTCTGTTCAATTTTTTACAAATTTACTTAGATCTGTAAACTTGTTTCCTACGAATATTAAACCAACTAGAAATGCTTCATGTCTTGATAATGCATACAGTAATGTTAGTAATAAACTATACACCTGTTCTCTTATTGATCAGGACATTATTTCAGACCATGCTGGTGTTTTGGTTGATCTCACTTTAAACTGTGTTAAGAATAAAAATTATACAGATAAACATAAAAAAAGACTCATTACGAATGATAGATTGTCCAACTGTAGAGCCAACCTTATGAATAACATTGATTGGAATGTTCTGTATAGTGAAAATGATGTAGATATAGCTTCTGAATTGTTTTTAAATCGTGTCACTGATATTTTTAATCAAAACTGTCCAATTAAATATGTTAAGAATAAGGTTAAATTCAAACATAATATTGATAACTGGTTTACCACTGAATTAGAAAATCAGAGAACGTATTTGTTATTGTTATATGATAAATGGAAAAGGAGTCGTAGTCTAGCAGACAAACATAGATATAAGGAATTTAAGAAACTTTACGATAAATCTATCAAGGATGCAAAACGAGCTGCAAATGATAAACTCTTAGTTTGTCGTATGTAGGCTAGCCTAGTACTAGGCCTATATGTAACCTAACTTGGTAAAACCTTCAAATCATGTTTAAGATTTGCTATATTATGTTATTTTATGTTAGGCTACATAGTAATAGGCTCAATTAATTGTAAATATATTAAATATTATATTATTAAGTATAATTTGAATTACCAGGTATGAGTAGAATCAAATAGGTTACATTAGAACTTTCCAGTAGCTTCATGAAGCTATACAACTTTTATGTTATAATTAATAGTTATGTGTAAATATTACCAAATAGACTACTTAAAACAATAAACTTATTTTATTTATGCTTTAATATTAAACTTTTAACAATTATAGGATAAAAGATGTCATACTGTCGTATTTTGACATATTGACGACAGAATGTTCTATAACTTTCTTTTTGTTGTAATATGTTCCATGGCTTCTGGAGCCTTCGGGGTCAAGTTTGTTCTTGAAGTTCTAGATTGTAACAAATGTATATAAGGCGGCTGCACCGCTGCTAGTTCTGTTTTGAGTTTTCAGTCAGTGAGTGATTGTTCAATTCGTTAGTGTGGAACAACTCGGATATTGCAGTAGTGCAAATCATTGTGAGTTGTGAGTTCAGTGTTATTGTATTTCAAGGTGAATAAACGCTCGTGTTCTTAAATTGTGTGTTCTTAAATTGTGTGTGTGTTATTTTCGTGCCCTAGTGATATACTGTATAGTAATTGCTAGTGTTTGACGACAAGTTGAGGCTGAAAATAAATGTAAAATGGCATGGAAGATAGTGAAAAAGGAAGCTGAATCAAATATTATGAATATTCAAAAAAATAGTATACCAATTTCTCCTGATCAATTTAATAAATATTTTGTCAATGTAACTGTAAATGACAATAGGCCTATAAATAGCACAACTACCTCTGCAAACAATGTAACATACAAATACTTATTAAATAAAAATAAACTTCCAGACAAAATGCCACTAGAATTTAAGTGGAAATGATTGATGCTCATAGGGTTAAATGTGTTGTTAATAGGTTAAGTAATTCACGAAGTGAGGATATATATGGCTTATCAAACTATGTTATAAAAAAGATTGTAGACTTAATTTTGGAACCAATTACATACGTGATCAATTTAATTATGACTCAGGGTCTCTTCCCAAATTGTCTCAAATCAACAATAATCACTCCAGTTTTCAAAAAAGGTGACATAAATCTTCCAGAGAACTATCACCTGATTGCAATAATTGTACCCATCTTTAGTAAAATTATAGAATCTTGTCTAGTATTACAGTTACATGATCATTTTATAGATAACAATTTACTTTATGTGCATCAATATGGATTTAGACCTAAGCACTCTACTGCTATGGCAGTTGAAACTCTTGTTAATTTTATTTTGAAAAGTTTTGAAGACAAGTTAGCAGTAGGTTCCATCCTGATTGACATAACTAAGGCTGTTGATAATGTGTCACATCAGATTTTATATAAAAAGTTAGCCTATTATGGCATTAAGGGCAATGAGTTACACTTACTTGAAAGTTACCTTAGCATTAGGAAGCAAATAGTTAAATTAAATGATAGTATATCCAAACATCTGAATGTTGTAGCAGGGGTCCCCAAGGGTCTATTCTGGGGCCATTCTTGTTCTTAGTGTTTATTGATGATTTGAGTGTAAATGTACCTACTTTGTCTGTATTGTTTGCTGATGATACAACGCTTGCATGTAATAATAAGGATATTAATGGGGTAATAACACAGTTAACAGCAGCCTATGAACAAGCAAAAATTTGGTTCTCTGCTAATTAGTCCATTGAAATGTTACATTTTTTAGGCCTCACCTTGCGTTTTTTAGAGGACGCAATTTTATTTTTTTGATGTGTAGGGGGGGTAAGTGTAAAGCTAAAATCAAGTTTGTGGGGTCGCCACCCTTGTCCCACGGCCGCCATCTTGAAAATAGGGGTTGAAACGGTTTTTACGATGTATATCTTAAACTATTTATCTGATAAAAAAATTTGTTAACGTTTTTTGTTGCTAATTAAATTCTCTATAACTTTGGTCCAGTAACTTTTTGTCGTAAAACTATAAATAAAAAAGTTATAAGTGAAAATGTTCAGAAATTCGAGAAAAAATTTATATTTTTCGATATAACTTTTTTTTATCATTTTACGAAAAAACGATATCAGACCATTTTTGTAAATCGTTTTTTAAGGAACAACTTTTATAAGCAACATTTTTTCATTTAGTCAATAGCTAAGGTTTTACAGCACTCCGAAGTGAGTACTATTTTTCAGTACTCTTAACTATACATATTTTATACATGGGTACTAATAATGTGTCATCAGTTATTTATTTATTTTTTTTATTTTGTTATTATAATTCTTTTAATTAGTAATTTTGCAATGTTATTAATAATTAATTATTGACTCTTTTCCACTCCATTACAGAATTTTACAATTATTGATTTTTAAAATAATTTTAAATGTGACGGCCGTTACCGAGAATGCTGTCCAGGCCTAATCCACGGTGATTTTATAAATTTGAACTACTCCGTCCTCGGTCTTTTCGATGAACCAGGCTGCAGCTCAGCATCTGATCGGTTTTCTGAATCAAATATCAGTGGGAGAACTGGAGAAGGAAGGGGTGTCAATGTCTGAGTAAAATAAATATTTTAGTAATTGAAAGGGCCACACAATCGACCAAACAAATTATTCCTACACCTTGTGATTTTATGTGGCTGTATGGTAAATGGTCATGTACTGTGAATATCAGCGGATGGAACGGATTTATGATCGAAGCAACTGCTGAAAAATCTTTTCAAAGAAGTAGAATTATATGTTTGCCATTTATAAACGCTCCACCAACAGATTACGACACACTTCTAACATCACTTTTGTTTTCTATTGAAAAATGTAAAGCTTCCAATCAAAATACATGCATTGTGACATTTGATCAACCGCTATATTGGAAGGCTCGAGACATTACAGCTGCTGCTGATCCTAATACCGATCTACCGAAGGTCGTAGTTCGATTAGGTGGGTTCCATTTGCTCATGTCGTTCATAGGTGCGATTGGATATATCATGTCTGGTAGTGGACTCGAAGATATCTTCAAATTAATTTATGCTGAGAACTGTGTACAGCACATAATGTCTGGACATGCGTATGGTAGGGCTGTACGTGCTCATTTGCTAGTGCATTTATCAGTAACAAAAATAGTTATGGATTCAATAGAATTTACAGAAGAAGAACGAGATTTTCTGAATGATAATAGTACTGATATTGATAGAACAAGAATTTTTGAAGCTATAGATAATCCCCTATTTCAACAATTAACTACCAAATTTGAGGAAGCTTTGAGTATGCTGGAAAGCAAAGGACCAACGGCAACATTATGGGTTCAATATTACAGATTGGTCACTCTTCTCAAACATTTTATAGAGGCAGAGCGCTCCGGAAATTGGTCTTTGCATCTAAAGACTATCAGAAACATGCTCCCGATTTTCCACTCAAGTGGGCATTTCTTGTATGCCAAGTCGAGTCATCTATACTTGCAAGATATGCTGAATCTCGAGAAAATAATGACTCCCGAAGAATTTCACTCTTTCACAGCTTTAGGCTATTTTACTATTAGACGAACGGATAAATTTTGGAGTGGGATCATGTCTGATCAAACTATTGAGCAGACTCTTATGAGAATGTTCAAATCATCTGGCGGATTAACGCACGGCCGTGGTATTACTGAGAGTACGCTGGCATCGTGGACCCTTGGAATGATACGTCTACAAGATGTTTGTGAGCAAATAACAGAATACTGCAACCTTTCAATGGATACTTCAGAACAACATATTGATTACCGAGATTCACGCATACAACGTGACAATGAAGATCTTGAAAAATTCGATAATTGGTTCGCAACTCATGACTTTATCCTAGATCGCTCGGAATTAATTTGCATTGCTAACGGTATAGTTGTTTCAGATAATATTAATTGTCAACGTGCCTTTGAGATAGGAGAAGATTTGATTACTAATATCACACGATCTGATTTTCAACGGCTATCATTTCAGCGTAAAAATAAGGTTCTTCCTTTCAGCGCTATGACAAGTACTATTGAAGTTGATAAATCTCGTGTCGTCATTAATCCATTACTCTTATTTCAACGAATGTGCATTTCAAGAGAAACAGTCGGTGATGTCAAAGCATACTTAGGGTATGAATTAGCACCTTTCCCATTGTCATTATTCGCGGAGGATGGCATGAGAAAAGGTACTAAGTCATCTTTGTTTAATGCCTTTACACCAGTGGAACGATCCTCTAACATCAGCGCCAGGAGTCATTTTGTCATTGACGGTGGTTTGCTTTTACATAAAGTAGTTTGGGATCGAAATTCATCGTTCAATGATATAACTACTAAATATGTCAAATATGTACAAGAACACTTCGGGCTCTCTGCAAGCATTGTGTTTGACGGTTACTCAGACGACCCTGATGTCGCAGGAACAAAGTCTTGGGAGCGTTTGCGCCGCACGAAAAAACACCAGTCGACAGAAGTTAAATTTCACAAGAACACCATACCAACGTTATCACAAGAGAAATTTCTTGGTAATGAGAAGAACAAATCTAACTTTATTATACTTCTTAAAACTGTATTCTCGGAAATAGGTTTCACTGTTGACCAAGCAGAATCAGATGCAGACAGTCTTATCGTTCGCTCTGCTCTTGCTGCATCTCCATTATTCAATACCGTTACTATTGTAGCTGAAGATATTGATATACTGATATTGCTCACAGCACTTGGTAGAGAACAAACAAATGTATTTTTTTTAAAACCATCAAAAGGGCGAACAGCAGAACAATTATATAGTGCGTCAGGTTTTATATACGGAGATGTCATTGCGGATAACTTGCTGTTTCTTCATGCTTTTTCGGGATGTGACACAACTTCAGCTCCTTACAATATCGGTAAAATGAAATTTGTGAAAACCCTGGAAAAACATATAGAGTTTGCAAGTGGAACGGCTTTGTTTGTCAACAAGAGAGGTGACCCTGCTTTGCTCACTGTAATTGGTGAACGTTTTTTTATCTCTTTATACGGTGGTAATGAAGATGATAATTCTCTTGACAGCCTAAGATACAAACAATTCGCCAAGGCAGTGACAAAAAGTACATTTAATTTATCTTCACTTCCTCCAACACAAGACACAGCTCGCTTTCATACTTTCCGAGTCTACCATCAGGTCCAGTCGTGGCTTGGTAATAATAATGATCCTGAAGACTGGGGCTGGAAAAAATGTGGAAAATTATTGATGCCAGTGCAGAGCTCTAAACCTCCAGCACCCCCTGAGCTTCTTAAATTGATCTTTTGTAAATGCAAAGGAAACTGTGGAGCGATGTGTGGATGTCGAAAAGCAGGGCTAAAATGTTCCGCAGTGTGCTTCCATTATTCTGGAGAGACTTGCAGTAACGTAATGGAACTCTCAGAATTAACAAATGAAAATGACTTTGATGATGAACCGCCGACATTGACACCCCTTCCTTCTCCAGTTCTCCCACTGATATTTGATTCAGAAAACCGATCAGATGCTGAGCTGCAGCCTGGTCCATCGAAAAGACCGAGGACGGAGTAGTTCAAATTTATAAAATCACCGTGGATTAGGCCTGGACAGCATTCTCGGTAACGGCCGTCACATTTAAAATTATTTTAAAAATCAATAATTGTAA
The DNA here is from genome assembly GCA_035578905.1 of Stictocephala bisonia. Lineage (NCBI taxonomy): Eukaryota > Metazoa > Arthropoda > Insecta > Hemiptera > Membracidae > Stictocephala > Stictocephala bisonia. The sequence goes on from JAQJVL010001786.1 coordinate 73,982, forward strand.
AATTCTGTAATGGAGTGGAAAAGAGTCAATAATTAATTATTAATAACATTGCAAAATTACTAATTAAAAGAATTATAATAACAAAATAAAAAAAATAAATAAATAACTGATGACACATTATTAGTACCCATGTATAAAATATGTATAGTTAAGAGTACTGAAAAATAGTACTCACTTCGGAGCGCTGTAAAACCTTAGCTATTGCCTGAATGAAAAAATGTTGCTTATAAAAGTTGTTCCTTAAAAAACGATCTACAAAAATGGTCTGATATCGTTTTTTCGTAAAATGATTAAAAAAAAAGTTATATCGAAAAATATAAATTTTTTTCTCGAATTTCTGAACATTTTCACTTATAACCTTTTTATTTATAGTTTTACGACAAAAAGTTACTGGACCAAAGTTATAGAGAATTTAATTAGCAACAAAAAACGTTTACAAATTTTTTTTATCAGATAAATAGTTTAAGATATATATCGTAAAAACCGTTTCAACCCCTATTTTCAAGATGGCGGCCGTGGGACAAGGGTGGCGACCCCACAAACTTGATTTTAGCTTTACACTTACCCCCCCTACACATCAAAAAAATAATATTGCGTCCTCTAAGAAACGCAACCCCAAATGTAACTTTTCAATGGACTAAATAGTCTACTAATAAATGAAAACAAAACTGAAAAAATTATATTCACACTTAAACATAACTTGGATCTAGAAAATGAATGTATATTTAAACATATCAAACTTCTTGGATTCCACTTGGATAGTAAATTATGTTGGAATATACAAGTAGAAAATCTCTGTAAAAAATTAGCCAGGGTAATGTTCCTACTAAGAAAATTAAAGGATTGTATAAATCAAGATGTTCTTAAAATGACTTATTTTGGGCTATTTCATAGTAATTTATGTTATGGTATTCGCCTCTGGGGCAATTTAACTGCAGCAAAAAATGCTTTCATATGGCAGAAGAAAGCTATCAGAATATTAGCTGGACTTTCCAATACAGAAACTTGTAGACAAAGCTTTGCTAACCTTAATATTATGACCTTAGCATGTATATATATATAATAGTTTACAATCTTGTGTATGTTAAAGAAAATATTACCCAGTTTGAAACATTCAGTACAATCTATGTCTATAATACGAGATATAAGAATAACTTAACAAATCCAAGTATTAGACTTGATAAATCTTTTAAAAGCTTCAATTATCAGCAAGTAGTCCCTCATAAGTCCAACCCTACGTCCACGTCGTGAGGGACGGGCAACGTCATTAGTAGGAGATTGCCTGTGGGGGCGATGCCAGCGGGGACTTCGTGTGCCCTGGTACCTGTAAGGTTGCTGGTAAGGCTGCACAGGAACTTTGAAAATGACGGCTAACAGGGCTCTGGTGAAGCTGCGACAGGCCTAGCAAGCCGGTAGTGGATTAAAATATGCTTTCAAGAATAAACACAGCCTCGGAAAGGACGGAATTAAACGGCAACAACTTGGCAATCATACAAAAATCAGATTGGGAACAATAAATTTAGTTACGTTAAGAGGTAAGATGGAAGAAGTGGTGGAGGTGATGAGGAGAAGAAGTTTGGATATATTGGGAATCAGCGAAACAAGATGGAAAGGTAGGGGAGAGAGAGAGGTGGGGTTTGGATATAAGATATGGTGGTCTGGAGGGGAGAATGGTAGGAGAAATGGGGTGGCAATAGTGATGAGCAAGAAGATGACGAGTAGTGTAATAAATGTTGAGCCAGTAAATGACAGATTAATTAAGATCACAATTAGGATGGGGAGAGAGATGATGGATATAATACAAGCATATGCACCACAAACAGGATGTACAGAAGAAGAGAAAGTAGAGTTTGAAGAGGAGCTTGAAAGACAACTAAGAGAAGAGAAATCTGTGATAATTGGAGATATGAATGCACGAGTAGGAATGGATAGACAGGGATATGAAGAGATTATGGGAGGCTATGGGATAGGGGAAAGGAATCAGGAAGGAGAGAAGTTGTTGGACTTATGTTTGAGGAATGAAGTGATAGTGGAAACACGTGGCACGCGAAGAGGGAGAGTCAGAAGTTCACTAGGTATAGTTGGAATGGAGAACACCCAAGTTTGATAGACTACGTCGTGTTAGTTAAAAAGTGTTTACAACCTTTTTTGATGGATGTAAAAGTTATACCAAGTGAAAATCTGGGGGGGGATCACAGATTACTGATAGCGGTTTTTAAGTGGTTCAAAATTGGAAGGGTTGCAAGGTTGACAAGGATTAAAACATGGAAATTGAGGGACAGAGAAGTAAAGGAGGACTTTGTGAAGAAATTAAAAGAAAAAGTACCCAGAGATGAAAGTAAAACAGGAGAGGAGGAATGGATAAGATTCAAAAAGGCAATAGTTGAAACAGCGGAGGAAACGTGCGGAAGAACATCAGGGAGGAAAAGGGATAAAGAGACACCATGGTGGAACGAAGGAATTGCGGAAGCAATTAAGAATAAAAATAGAGCTTGGAGAGAGTGGTTTAAGGAAAGGACAGATGAGAAAAGGGAGCGATGGAAGAGACTTGACAAAGAAGCAAAAAAGATGTTAAAGGAAGCTAAAGAAAAGTCATGGAAGGAATTTGAAGAAAAAATGAAGTCAAATTTTGAAGGAAATAAGAAGATCTTTTATGGATTGATAAAAAATAAGACAAAACCAAAAGAAATGATGACTAAAGTAATAGATGTGAGTGGGGAAATTAAATGGAAGGAGCAGGAGGTGTTGGAAACATGGAAAGATTATTTTAAGGAATTGTTAGAAGGAACGGAGGTGGAAGAAGATGGAATGGGAGAGGAGATGATTAATACGGAAGACGATGAAAACTTAAGTATAGGAGAATTGGAAAATGCGGTAAAGGAGATGAAGGATGGAAAGTCACCAGGAGAGGATGAAGTGACGGTGGAGATGATTAAAGCGGCAGGACCGATGGGAATGCAATGGTTATACAGAGTGATGAGGGGGATATGGAAAAGTAAGAGGATACCAAAAGACTGGGAAATGGGCATAATTGTACCAATTTATAAAAAAGGGAACAAACAGAAGTGTGAGAATTATAGGGGGATAACCCTTTTGTGTCAGAGTATGAAGATCTACGAAAGGTTACTGCTTCAAAAAATAAAACCAGTACTGGAAGAAACAGGAAGAGAGGAGCAGTGTGGATTTAGAAGAGGTAGGTCAACAGTAGATGCGATTTTTGTGATAAGGCAAGTGCTGGAAAAGAGATGGGAGTATGGAAAGGATACAGTGATAGCGTTCATAGATTTACAAAAAGCATATGACAAAGTGAAGAGAGAAATGATTTGGGAGAATCTGAGAAGAAGAGGGATAAAGGAGGGGATAATTGAAAGGATTAGGAATCTTTATGAAATATGTAAAAGTAAAGTAAGGATAGAAGAAAAATTCACGCAATCCTTTAAAACAGAGAGAGGTGTAAGACAGGGTAGTGTACTATCACCTTTTCTTTTCAATGTGATCATGGATGAAATCATTGCAGGAGTTCAGATGGACAGAAGAGCTGAGGACTTGAAGGTGGTTGCATATGCAGATGATATAATGATATGGGAAGAAAGAGAAGAAGATTTGGAACGAGAGTTGGCGAAATGGGCAGAAGTGGCAAAGAAGTATGGACTGAAGATGAATGTACAAAAATGTAAGGTAATGAAGGTGGGAAGAATGGATGGAGGAAATGAAGATATATCAATTCAAGGGAATGTCCTGGAAAGAGTAGAAGATTTCTGTTATTTGGGTAGTACAATAACAAGCAAGGGTACGATGACAAAGGAAATAGGAAAAAGAATTTGGAAAAGTGGACAGTTTTGCAATCTAGTGAAAAAGATACTATGGAATTGGAATATTGGGAAGGAGGCAAAATTGTTAATGTATAAAATGTATTACCAGCCAATCTTATTATATGGAGCGGAGACATGGACATGGAATAAAAGTGACATCAGCAGATTACAAGCAGCGGAGATGAGATTCCTGAGGGGAATAGAGAAGGTTAGTAGAAGAGACAGAATAAGAAATGAAGTAATCAGAGAGAGGCTGGGAGTAATAACATTACAGGAAACGATGGAAAGAAGGAGGATACAGTGGATGGGTCATGTGAAGAGGATGGAAGATAACAGAATGCCAAAGATAGCCTTGGAGAAACAAGAGGGAGGAAGGAGACCGAGGGGAAGGCCGAGAGGAAGATGGATAGACCAGGTGTGGAGGGATGTGGAGAGAAGGGGACTTCGGAGGGTACAGGTGGAGGAGGAGAAGACGTGGAGAGACAGACAGAAGTGGAAGAGGCTGTGTCAGACGACCTGCGAAAGCGGAAACGTTGACTGATGATGATGATGATGATCAGCAAGTAAAATTCTTCGATAAATTGCCCTTATCAATTAGATGTATGCCATTAAATCAGTTTAAAAGTACAATGTCTAAGTGGCTTAAAAGTAAAGAGTTTTACTGTATTGATGAATACAGTATATGAATTGTGACATGTTAGACCTTTATTAGTTTCTAATAAGGTTGTAATGATTGATTGTAATTGGTTGACGAAACCTATTGTAATTGTAACATTATTTAATGGTTAATAAAAAAATTCTTGATTCTTTAAAATTTCGTGTAAATCCGTTCAGTGGTTTTTAAGATTTTGTGATGAGCGAGTCAGTCAATGGTATTTGGCTTGTATATTTATAGATATTCCAGTCAAAATGGATTAGCTTAATAGTGCAAAACCATTCAACACAATAGAATATTTTTAATGCTTCTCTTAAAAAATGTTTTTTTTTTTTCATATATCTTCATTATATAAAAGATTTAATATATTTATTCGCATGTGTTAAAATTAAAAGATACTAGTTAATCTTCCTTCAAGATAGTATAATCAATCTTGTAAAAATAAAAAAAGATTTCAGTGTCTATAAAAAAAGAACCCTTTTCACATTTATATTATTAATGTGTTTGTATTGCATTTGAAAATAACTTGAAATAATGTGCAGTAATAAATTTTATTTTATTTAATCACATTTTCTGTTACAAAGTAAAGAGCTTCTAACAGAACTTGCCACCTTATACTAAACACTGTATTTAAGTTACACCAATAATCAAGAAGGTATGAGCACAAAATAAGCAGATATAGTATAAGTTTAGTGTTATTCGGGATGAGACCAGCGACAATTCAAGGTATTTGTGGTGGGTTGTGATATATACCTTATTACGTTTGCACAGCTTGTATTCTAAGTTGCATTTTTAAGCTGTCAAGACTGGATTGGCTTACCTGAGATCGGTTGTGCGTGCAAAATTGGTTTGGGCCCTCCCTGGTATACCGTAATTAGCGCAGATAGGATTGCGCACAACTCATTAACGGTCAGTTTTTCTTCTACAGAATGCCCTGGTCCAAAGCTCCCAATTTTGATTGGAATAAAACCAAAGCCATTAGTTATTTAGATTTATTTTTTACTAACTAATGTTTTGTTACTGATATTTGCAACTTCTAATCATTACTTGGAAAGGCAATATTTCACCTCTTAGTAGATTCAACTATATCTGTTTAATATCTCATTTAAATTAAAACATTTACTCTGGTTTTGTTGAATATGGATTTGGTGGGAAAGTCAAAATTAAAATCGTGAATTCATCATTTATAGCTCCTGAACTGAATACAAGGTATAGTCAAAAAGTTCCTGGAATCGATGTCCAAAGACTCACAGCATCGTTGCCGATGGGAATTTCATAGTCTATCCGCTAGTACTACTCCTGGAGAAGGGATATAGGTAGCGCAAATATCGCCCAGCCGCCATTGTTCCTCCATGGAGAGCACTTTTCATATATTTGCGTGTTTACATTGTTGCTTTTTGAAAATTGATTTAATGAACAGCTAAAAAGCAAAAAATTTGTTGTTTTACTTCAAAAGTTATCTTCTGGGACACTTAAAATGTCAATTCAAGCATACAAAATTAAGGTGATGAAGAAAAGCCAATTTTACGAAAGGCACAAATGTTTTCATGAAGGTCGCATAAACATTGAAGATGACTCTCGTAGTAGACGCCCTTCGACTGCAACCACAGATGACAACATTGAGCGAGTTTGGCAAACTGAAGAATAGCAATTGATGATATCACATATAAGGTAAATTTATCCACACAAAAGTTCATAGGCACTTATGAGATGCCATTAGGAGAAAACTGCATGAAAAATGAGCAGAAAACAAGTGGTTTTTGCTAAATGACCCCTGCATATCGATTCTCATTAGTACGTAAATACCCAGTGAAGCACCACGTTAGAACATCCTCCATACTCGCTTGACCTCATGCCGGCCAATTTTTTCCTGTTCACACGGTAAAAACATCAATAAAAGGAAATCGATTTGCAGGTGCTAAAGCTGTCTGAAAAAATTTGATAAAAGTATTGGAATGCATTTTAAAAAATAAGTGTCAAAAGTGTTTTGACCATCTGTAGGGATAAGTGTATTGTTGTAGGTGAAGAGTATTTTGAAGGGAAATAGGTTTGTATTTCAAGCTTTGTCCAATAAACATATCTCAACCAATTCCAGGAACTTTTTGACTATACCTCGTATATTGAAAATATTTAGACTGACCTGTCAAAAGTTAAAATTGATGTCATTGTTTTATTTTTTTCACATGACATGCTTAAAGAATTAGAAATTTATAAACATATGAAAATTGATAGTAATGAAACTGTTTTTAATGAAAAACTAAAAAATTTAGCTCACATTGTATTTTAGTTCCATCATTGATAATTACAGAAAGCCAGGTGATAAAAATCAAGTGCAGTGACAATCTTATCTCCCTTCCATCATCCTATATTCAGTTACCGTGGGCACATTCAATATTTATTTAACTTAAAAAGTATTATATTGGTTGTTCTTTTTCGTGACATCAATTTGAATCGTTGACAGGTTAGTCTAAATATTATTAATATCGTATTGGTCCAGGTCACGAACTACACTCATCACACTGCATCTAGCACAATATCAACTAGTATGGGCGTTACGAAAACGTACAATGATATTAAAATACACGTCCAGTGGTATTGACCCACCCATACAAGTACAGTGATATTGCCCCACCCATACACGTGCAGTGATATTGACCTACCCACCCACCCATACACGTACAATGGTATTAACCCACCCGCCCACCCATACACGTACAGTGGTATTGATACAGTGGTGATGCAGGTCCAAAACAAGCCGACAGTTAGCCCATTGGTTTGGTGAAATGTTTTAGCTTACAAGATTTGAGTGAATACTGTCATTTCATGATAGGCAACGGCCAATATCCTAAAATAGTGAGCTTGGGTTTGACCTAGCTCAGAATTCCAGTCTATCCAAGACCAGAAAGCGTTAATTTCAGCATCTATAAATGAGAGCTTTACTGGAATGAAAAGTCAAACAAGCTTTATGCAATATTTACAGAACAACATCACCACCATTGGAGTACATAATTTTGGGTTTTATATTATTCACCCACTCAATATTGCCTAATTTTTATTATATAAAGAGGCTGAATTATAGGAAGATTAATAATATACTAAATAAAGTGGCTTTTACAGTTATTTAAAAACTCTTCAAAGCACAGGTTCACACAATTTTTGCAGGCAATATATTTACCAGAATACCTCTTTCAAATATGTTTTATTCAAAAACCACTCTTACAAAAACTGTTGACAGTTATACGCAGGAATAGGAAAGAATTGTTGGAAGAATTCATAGCCCAATTACCACATGGAAAAAAGATTTACTTCTGAAACGGAAACTGTAATTTTATCCTGCTGAAAAATGCTAATAACAACTAAATTTTGCAGCATTCAAATAACATAAACCAGCCAGAACAGAAACTATGGGAACTAAACTAACAATAGACCAAGAATATTATAAACACATGGGAGGGGGGAGTACAACTTTTATCTGATGATATAGTGGTATTTAGATGAAAGAAGAACAATCAAATAATAGAGAAAAATAACTTTCATAATTTTCCAAGAATGGTTTAGAACACTTATGTTTTACAAGAAAATTGTCTGTAAAACAACTTCAAACCAGTGTCAATATATCAGTTCATTCTATCATTACATTAGTGCTGAAATATAGTTGCCATACAAACAACATAAACAAATAATAATACATTTTTTATTGCAGATTTAATTAATTGGGAACAATTCAGTATGAACTAAAATAAGAAAAATATATTAAAAATAAGCTAAGTTATGGTTTTCCCCTGTAAGCATTTAAAAACACATTATTTGTCAGCGTACAAGTTTCATAACAATTAGAAAATCATTAGGTATTTTTGCGCAAATAAAATTTTTGACCCCGGTATTCAAAGGTTTATTTTGTTTGAAACATGAATACTATATATATTAAATAGCCCTTTAAATGTTGCATTTTTTTAAAACATGAACTATCTTATTATTATCTAAAACAAGCCATGTCCGGATGTACTTTTTTTGGCTCCAAGGATTTTTAATATTAAAATTTATTATCTAGGGGGTTTCGACCACGATAAATCGATTGGCACCAGTCTCAACCCTTGGAAAATTATTATTTCTGCCCCAGAGGCTCCTAGACTTCCAGTGTATTACAGTGAGGCTGTGCAGTAGACTGTGACATCTGTCTCATGGCCGAAATCAGCTAATTTGTTTATTCTATTAAATACTGGTAATTAAATCTACTAATTACATAGAAGCATTCAGCTAAATAGTAAGCAAATTATATGTATCACGTATCAGCTGGAATTGTAATTATGGGAATTAGAACAGTATTTTTGTGTTCATTTTTGCCATTTAGCACATGTAATGTCATGGGATATGCGCGTGATATCTATCGTCTTCTTTTCTAGGTACCACAGTTTTCGTATGTGTTGCTATAGTTACTTAGCTGTATAATGTTATTTATTTTGTACAATAAGTTTAACAAAAACCGAAAATTAGGTAATGTTAAACTAATACACCCAAGTGTGTTAACAAATTAAATGTATTCTTCTCTTACTTACTAATATTCCATAAGATTTTATAAAAGACTATGTTTATGAACTCCACTGTCTCAAAAACCAAAATTCATGGCCATACTGATTAAGAATCCTGGCGAGACCTTAGGTCAATTTTCCTCTTGAGGCGACATGCCGAGATCCACAAATGGGACTGTAGCAGAGTGCCTCTGTGAGGCTGTAGGCCTAGTTCCACCAAGGGTCTGTAGCAGAGCGTTTTGGCGAAGCTGTAGGCCAAGCTCCCCCACGAGGTCACAGACCGAGTTCCACAAAGAAGCTAAAGATAAACGCGGAAGACCTCCGAAATAAAATCTTATTAATAACCTACAAGGTAGAGCAATATCAAATGATCCTCAGGATCCTCTGGGAGATATGGATGCTAGCTCTACACTTTGCAAAATTCAACTGATCGAAGCTTGGTCTTCTGATACTAGATATTAAATGAAAGAAAATACACATGACCAAAAAGTAGGTGTATTTCTTATTATTTTCTTACATAATTGTAGCCCAGCTAAGTAACAAAAACATACTTGTCAGCGGGGTCCATCTTAACTATAATATATAATAAATAATACAAATTGGTATATAATAAATTTAACATATTCTTATCAATAATTGTAACATAAACAATGGCAAATGGTAGGCAAATAATTCACCTAGTGTATAAGTGGCAAACTTAAGCAAGTTAATTGACATTACATAGGTAGTTTATAACAACAAGTACTATGATTAGGACTATATTTATAAAAATGTTGTTCCCAAAGATGGTGCCTTTGTACATTTCATGAGGAATGGGTGGAGCTGATTAACCTTCCCTTACCCCAACTTAAAAACAGGTTTCTCTGCCAGATGTGATTTAACATGTTCTCAAACTAGACAGATGCTTTAACTAGTCAGTTCAGTATCAGCTCCAACCACGTGCACTATAGGCTCTAAGCTTACATGTTTTCCTGTATTGAAAAATTATCAATGATAAAATGAACAAGAAACTTGACAATCAACTTAGTTGACTTATTCAATAGATAATCCCAAAAGTTCTTATTTGTAGTGTGATTCTTAATGTTTGTTGTTACATTTCTATATTTTTGCCAATACCTCTTTTTTTGCACAGTGAACTGAATTCCAGTTCACTTGTCTTTCTGGAGTTTGCCAACTTGAGTCCATGAGTAGCAAGTTTCATAATATTATATTATGATGCTGTCATAAATATTTGATAGGGAATCCGATGGCTAGTACAACAAATTTGTTCTATCCTACTAAACTGGATTAATGGCATTGGATGTGGGACGTGGAATATTTGTTTTAAAAATAATTTTCAGAGTTTTAAAACAATTCATTGTAATTTCTTTAAAGAAGCTTACATTTAAAAAAAACATTGATTAATTTGCTTCAGGAAAATATTGGGTTAAGAAATCAAAACACACAATATTTAACTTAATATCATCTGTAAAAAGTATGAAATACAAGGCATCAATTGCATATTCAAATATAAAGTAAAACTAAATGTAATATAAAGTTATATAAATTTTCTTCTACATTTATGAGCATGTGGTACAATTGATATACATATAATGTGCAAAGATAATTGATGATAAGCATGTGGTGCAACTTCTTTTTTATAAGTTGCAAGTCTTAACTTATAACTTTTTTTATAAGTTATAAGTCCCCAATGCATACTTTAGTATTTAAAAATGTTATTATAACTTTAAAGTTTACATTCAATATAATTTAAATTTGTTGGTTGAGAAATTGTTACCTTCAGCATTTCTCATAAGAGTCTGCAGAGGCTATCAGCCATGTTGGTTTTAATCCCATAAGAACAATGTTATTTTAGAACCGGACATTCGATCACATGTACCTAAACTAACTAGTTACACATTGCATTTGATCAAGAATGAGTTTGCACGTTAGATTTCATTGCGAATTTCTAATTAGTTTTGTAGAAAAATATAAAAAATTTTTAGTCTGAAGTCTTTATTTTCAGCTATTCTTTAAAACTATGTGTATTCAAAATATCAAATGCAAATGTGCAATAGGATAACTTTTAAAATGACACCTTATACACAACTTTTGGTCTATAAATAACGAAAAAATATGGGTTCGCAAATTAAATTGTTATTATGGGATTGAAACCAACATGGCCGGCAGACTCTTAATATATAACATCCAAAAACGATTTACTCGCTCATCTCAAAATCTCCAGACTACTGAACAGATTTTGATCAAATTTGAAGGGAAGTTAGTCTTTATGAATCATAGAGACCTGCTGAGAAAAGACTTCTCAAAATTCAGTCTTTAAAGGGTACAAACTTTAATAACAAATACTTAATAAACTTGTTTACTCCATAAGAATAACATTGTAATTTATTTGATTCGAAAATTTATTTCAAGCAGCTTAAATATAAATGTACTAAAAAAGCTTGACTAATATGATTTTCATTGTGAAATGTATGAGGTAATTTCTACTAACAATGACTTTATTGCATTACTCTAAAGTAGACTTATAGGGTTATCTAGTCTATAAAACTTTACTAACTAACAGAATGGCAGTAGCCTGACCTTTTATAATGATGTGATGGTCTATGGAGGGAAGGGTAAGTAAGCATAGAGAACCACATGGTTGAAGTAAGTGCTAATCAGATATAAATAAATATCAGCCATGTTTACAGCAGATCCTTCACACAGGAGGTATTCTATGAAACCGTTGTTGACAATATTATAAACTAATAGCTTACCTTTATTTTTCAGGTAACACCCTTGTCTATTCTGTGGGATATAAGAGCCAGCTTGGTACATTATTATTTATTTCACTGACTTTACAAGAAAAAAGCTTAAACTATAAGATCGTTAAAGTAAAGTAGATTTTATTTATTGAGTTAAAGCAATAATGTTGTGGATCATTTGTGTTGTAGGACTATAAATGTGCACATCCTTTTTGGTATTAAGGTTAAGTGAGGGTTGTTACTGCCCCAGAAGGAAACTCCAAGGGTGGTACCATTCTGTAGTGGATTGCACCAAGAATTAGAAACAAGTTCAATATTAGCTGATTTCAAAAAACAAATTCCCTTTCTTGTCTATATCTTACAAATGTAATCTATTTTTAACCTATTTATCAATGACCAAGATACTAGATATTTCACACATACCTCAGAACTGATGACAATGATAAATAATATTATTTATTATTAAGTTTAATACATAGTTTTAATGGTTAATTTAGGAATAATAAATTCAAAAGGAAGATATTTAAATATATATTTTAAAGACTATTTAAATTTATTAATAATTATTAATAATGTATTAATAAAATAAAATAAATATTTTAAAGACATATGTAAATAGTGTACAATTCTTTCTTCTACATTAAAAAAACTTGGGATAGTTAATGATTTTTTTTATAAATTGACTATTTCATGCACGTCACTTTTTCTTGATTTTCATTTATTTTTGTTATGAACATTTATGAAAGTAGAAGGTATTATTTTATTTTTAGTAGTCTGGTTTATAAATATTTTTGTACTTATAATGTTTTATCAGTTTTATAAATGTTGTTCTTAATCAAGTTGTTTGGTTTTAAAACATCCTAAATTTCCAGCATTCTGAAAGCATAAATTATATTTTTTCTCTGAAATTTGGATTGGCAAGATCACAACAATAAAATTTCACGATCTGTAATTTTAACCATTGTGGAGGAAAGAAATAATTAGTAAAAAATAGGAAAAAAATATGCAAGATAATAGGATGTATGTACTCTATAGGCTTCCTAGAAACTATGCAAGATAATAGGATGTATGTACTCTATAGGCTTGCTAGAAACTATGCAAGATAATAGGACATATGTACTATATAGGCTTGCTAGAAACTATGCAAGATAGGACATATGTACTCTATATGCTTGCTAGAAACTATGCAAGATAGGACATATGTACTCTATAGGCTTGCTAGGAACTATGCAAGATAGGACGTATGTATTCTATAGGCTTGCTAGAAACTATGCAAGATATAACGTATGTACTCTATAGGCTTGCTAGAAACTATGCAAGATAGGACGTACGGTATGTACTCTACAGGCTTGCTAGAAACTATGCAAGATAGGACGTATGTACTCTACAGGCTTGCTAGAAACTATGCAAGATAAGACGTATGTACTCTATAGGCTTGCTAAAAACTATGCAAGATAGGACGTATGTACTCTACAGGCTTGCTAGAAACTATGCAAGATAGGACTATGTACTCTACAGGCTTGCTAGAAACTATGCAAGATAGGACTATGTACTCTCTATAGAGTACATAGAGCCTATGATTGCTTAGTTTTCTAATGACCTAAGATATAGAATATTATTACATTGTAATGACCAAACAGATATGTATTATTGCATATAGAAATGTAGCTAGCAAGTCGACTAAATTTAATGCCACTAGTTTCCCATCATAATTATCCCATAATTATCCCATCAAAATATTTTTCCCATCATAATTTCCCACAAAAATAACGTTGGAAGGCAACCAGCTGCCACAACTTGTTTGGAGATGTCATCTGTCAGTTGACTTGTCTACAACATCTGGTTCATGTTTGTTTTAGTAGTTTTAACATCTGACACATGTTTTTTAACATATTTTACAGCGCCAGTTGATTTTTGTTGTGAAAAATAATAAAGTAAACAGTTTACTATTGTTTACTAATGACATATAGACACTAGAACCTTCTGAAATCCTTACACTTATTGATGGTAATTTATGATGGTTCACTGTACTCTAAAATCACGAAAAATCTTGAAAATTAACTAAGATGCATAAATTAATGGAATTATAGAGTAACACTAACTGCGTTTTTCTCGTGCTATCTAACTTTTACATGAAGTTTATATAAATTTAAGTTGCATTTAAATTTCGTTAATGACAATGTTGTCGTTTGATATCCATCATAGAACTGTTTCATATTTAATTCCAAACCCAACTTTTAAAATACACTCCATTAATTGTGATAAAGCAGTATAAATCCTGAATTTATAATTTTGTCTTTGAAATTATTTAAATATATCATTTAATTCCATCATTTTATTTAAAGTGTAATTGAACTTGAGCTGTGACTTTGTATTCTGTGAAATTATTGCTGCAAATCTAATGTAATCTAAGTCAATAATTACTCCAAGCCAGTTATATAATGTCTACATTGTAAGGATTGTTGCCAGCTACCTTTTTCAAAAACTAAAAAGTATGGAATGTAATTTATTAATAAAAATATAGACTGATCTGCCACAAAATTAAATTCAATGCATCAAGCCATTTAAGACCCAACATACTAATTCTATTCATGCTAGCTAATCTTTCCGTAAAAAAACGCTGGGAGCACTGTAATTGTGGATTCAAATTCACAACCCATTAGTGGTACCAGTAGCCTCATCCAAATTCACACCCCCTGGCCAAACAGGGACATTTACGCAAGTTTTTTTTTTTATTTGACTGTACTTAACTATGACAACTAAGTTTCGGGCTTGCGTTGCAATTCCCTTCCTGGTCAAGCAATTATTATATCAATGTTTGGGGGTGAAGTCCTTTCAGCGTTCAGTCCTGCTCTAATTAACCGAACATTGCAAACAGTCGAACATTGCAAACAGTCGAGAGGCCTTGGCAAACATTTATTTTACCATTCCAAGCACTTTTTAAATAGTGTAAATTATAGTATACTTACTTAAGAAAACTAAAGTAGCCTACTTGGCTGAACCTATTTAAAAATAGGAGTAGCTTTGGTCATTTCAAATACCGTAAAGAGTGTTTAATGAACTCTTAAGAACAAAGGGTTTCGCGATAAATTATTCTTTTCAGCCACAAGTACGCACTTAAAGCAGTAATAAACTTTATTTTAAAATTGTAGATTGTTTAAAACCCTTTGAGAGCCCTGCAACGATATATCGTTTTGCCGATGTTTAGCGAAAAACGCCTTGCAACGATATATAGTTGGTTTCTTAATTAATTATTTACTCCAATGATTTTAGTCGTATATGTGTGTGTGTGTGTGTGTGTGTGTGTGTGTGTGTGTGTGTGTGTGCGTGTGCGTGACAAAAAATGTCACGTGACAAAGAATACGTGCTATTGACAAAAAATGTCTCAACTTCTTCCCAAAGCGCCCACCACCGCAAGTCTTGATAGACAGTGGTAACGCATTGTACAGAATGCCGTTGTAAAGGAGGCGTCTTTCAAAGAAACTTCTTTTGCTTTTTGGTGGCTTTAAAATATTAAGGTCTCTAAGGTATGTCGGGATTGTTGATAATTTACTCTGGGAACGATGAATATGGGCTATGGACGTAAGTTAAACAACTAAAAATGTTAATTGAGGAGAAAGTTAGAATGTTCTTGTCTTTAAACAACGACCTGCAAGACGTGCGATAAGGGTTTTTGAAAACAGCTGTCAGCGCTCTTTGTTTTTTCAAGGAAAAATTATAAAAATGAACTACTGAATGGTGCATCCACTGGTTCTATTAGACTGGTAAAAAAAGGCTGTCTGACAGGAGAACTTTTTTAAAAGTTCTTGAGCATGTTGTAAAACACACTAAACCATTATGTGATGATAAGATTTTATTAATAGTTGATAGTCACTGCAGCCTCAAAGACGTATCTGTGAATTTGCCAAAGAAAATGGATCGCCATGATATGTTTGCCTCCACACTGTACACACCGTATGCAGCCCTAGATGTTACGTTTTTTGGACCTCTGAAAACGTTTTATAATCAGGAGATCCAAAAATGGCTCCGGAATCGCCCTGGCAGAGTAATTACAACATATCAAGTTTGCTCCATTTTTACTGCGGCTTATGGAAGTCAGTCATTGTAGTAAATTCAGAGAGAGAGTTTTTGTATACTAAATAACAGAGGTATTGAAATAACTATCATTCACTAAGAATAGCACACACTATCCTTTTGAAGGTGGTAGTAGAACTGCCAAAAAAGTCAATCCTGTCTCCCATCTAAGAACCTGTGCGCTGAAGTCTCAAGAGGCCAGTATTGTATGCAAAGTAGGTGGGAGCAAACTGGCATCGAAGAGTCCCAGAACGAGTTCCTCTTGGGATAGCAAAATAAGTCTGGCTGAGAAGGGTAGGGCAATCCAAAAATCCATTCATCAGCTTGTAAAGGAAGAGAAGGTCAAATAAATTTACTTGTAGTTGCGTAATTTTACTTTTATTTCCTACTTTGTCTATTTTGCATGTTTAATTTTCAAGTCATAAAGTTATTCAACTTGATCAAATAATCAGAGTATTCTAACAAATAAATGTACTTTTAGAACACATCTAAAAAGTTACACTTCCATTTATATTATCACACGGTTCAAACTCATAAAAAATATAAATGATTAAAAATCTACAAATAAAAATAAATAAATTCACATTACTTTTTAGCGTAATCTTATAAAGATTTTGTTTGTAAGAAAACAAAAAAGGAATTACTATTTTCTGATAAGATTTAATATTTCTATGGAAATGTTACTAAATCCTTACAAAACTGCATTTTTGCAGACTCTTGGGTAGTCACATGCAGACATTTAGGTTCAACTTGTGAAAATGTCCGTAAAGGCTCTCAAAAGGTTTTAATTAGTTATTGAGATTACTTGTTTAATAAGCTATTGTCGGCGCAGAAAGTATGCGCACCTGAGTTTGAAGGAACTAATAGGCCTATAAAAACTCGACTCATAGAATTGTTTTCCTTGTTTAATTTTGCGTTGTGACGTCAATTTCAAAATTGTATTATAAGTTTTAGTAATTTTTATTTAATTTAGAAAAAAGTGCCGGAATTTTAATTACTTTTCACTAATACAATAATTTTAAGGGGGTTTTT